>VMDR010009224.1:0-34088 GCA_007922815.1 Macrotus californicus
CTCCCCCCTCCCCTCTGGCTATTGTTAGATTATTCTTAATTTCAATGTCTCTGGTTATATTTTGTGAAACCATTTTTCTTCAGGGTATAAGTTTATAAGTATGAACTCAACAATTACAGAAAACTATTTAAACAGCTATCTTTTATAAATACTTTATATACAAATGTATATTTATTTATAAAAAGTGATGAGTCATCTGTAGGGAGGGATGACAAATTGAAACTTGAAAGTCCCAGAAAAATGACAAAGTCTTACTATAAGTAGAAATATGAGCATACATAAATTGAACACATTTTTAAAAAATGAAATAAAACTTACAGAATTTTAAAAAATAGGATAAATTCAAAGCCAAATGAATTAATTTAGAAAATGCAAGCCTACATTTTATTTTAAATCAATATTTCAATCAATAGTTACCATTTAAAAATAATTCTGTTTAAAAGTTAAATTCCACATTTCATTTACTTTTATAATAATGCTCACCACTGGCATTTTTATCTATTTCCAAATAAAAGACTGCAGTTCAGAAAATTAATAATCATACACCTATTAAGTGAACCAAGAAGTTGAATACATCTGTGATTCCATAACTGTAGCCACAGTAATGTAGCTCTATAATCCAATAAGACTTTCAAAGAGGTCTCCTGAGAATCACTGCATGAACTTATTACAATCACCTATTTTCTATGCAAAGTAGGCTGGACAAATACTATCAGCTCACATCACTCATTAATCTTAACCTCTTTCTTTCCTGCCTTTCTGTAATATACAGGCTTAAAAGCAAAATATTCCAATTTCCAGCCGCCTTTGCAACTAGGAGTAGCCACATGACACAGCTCTGACCAATAACAAGTACCCAGTGAGGGCTTTCCTTCAAAATAAAAGACAAAATCTCACCAAGGAAAGGATTTTCAACGCCCTTTTTCCCCGGTTTGTGGTGCAGCCACCATCTTACAACTCTGACACTGAGCCACTTTCCTTAATGACGTCCTTGAGTTTCCACACCAACCTCGCATTGCCTTCCTATACATTTTTTTCACTGAATTTATTGGGGTGACACCGGTTAATAAAATTACGTAAGTCTCAGGTGTACAAACTCTATACTGTATCATCTGTATATTGTACTGTGTATTCAACACCCCAAGTCAACTCTTGTCCATCACCATTTATGCCTCACCTTACCCTCTTCTATCTCTCCCCATCCCCCTCCCTCCTCTGGTAATCACCATACTATTGTCTGTCTGTGAGTTTCTGTTTTCTGCTTCATCCTTTCTTGTGTGAGAAAAATAAGCCCTTGGTTAAGCCTCTATGTGGGCAGTTTTTTGTAGCCAGCAGACTAATGCAACCCTAACACAATATATGCTATGAATCAAGTCTATCGGATTGAATTATGTTATAAATCACTTTGATGAATTGGTCATGATAAATAACGATGACAAATGATCTATAGGAACAAGCAAGAGCAGGGAGCAAATGAATAGCAACTATTAACAGCAACAGCAATATTAACAATATAATAACAAATAATAGTGTAAATATTTATACTATGTAAAAGATAACAGTAACTTATTAGACACTCCATGCCAAAGACTGTTAAATAATTTTAACATACACGAATGTATTTAACCTTCAAACTATACGACGTTGGTAATGTTACCATACCAACCCATGGTAAGATTTTCACCAAACTTTGACAAACATAGAATAATATGGTAAAACAAGGAAGGCTATGTATTTATTAAGAACATGACCTTTCTATTATTGTTATATTAAAATGTCCTTTCTTTTATGAAATGAGAATAGTGGACATGAATTTACATTCACTTTAACATGCTTACTTGGCAAAATAAGTAGGTGACAAATCAATAGCTGTGCCTAGTGTTTTATGAAATGTTAACAGTCCATGAATTCCAAGTTCCCGGCCCAGGACCACAAAGCAGTTTGTTTGACACCAAAGTCCAGGATCATAAACACGAGGTTATGTGAAGGGAATACACTAAACTCAAAACCACTATTCTGTGAATACAATTAAAGATACAGATGTATAACTACTAAAGAAAACAGCCATCCCAGGACACATTAAGCAGAAACAGGGACTTTTAACGTACAGCGATTTCACCATGATACCTCCCACGGAGTTGCCTCTGCGTGATGTGGATTTAAACCAGACCAGAGAAAGGGATATCAGGAGAGGAATTCCCACCCATTCCAACTTAAGTTTCAGATGATGACTGGGTTTGGAGGTTCTCATTTGGGAAGAAAGAACCTCTGGGCCACTACATACAAAGTGACTAAAAGAAGTTTGTGGTATCTCACATCCAAGGGGCAGAGCAGGCGTGTAGATAACGTGCCCCTAAAGCTTGCTCCTCAACTTCTTCCAGCTCAATAAAAGTAAGGAGATCAGACATGCAGATCGGAAACAAAACTGAAATGCAGTCAAATTCTTCCTTATGTCAGTTCTTCACATTTTAAACTACATCATTTCAATTTTCTAAACTCATCAGTTTTTAAAACTCATCTCTAGATGCTTGGAAATGTATGTATGATCAAGCAGTTTCTTAATTACTATAGATGTAACTCAGCCAAATATTTCTAACAATTTGACAAGGTTTTTCTAATAAATAAATATGAGTATGCTTAAAAGAAAGTGTTTGCAAGACTACATAATGTAAGGATTATGCGCAGGAAGAAATCAGAAACTTATTGTGCCTTGAAGAATTCAAATGGTTACTTATATAAAGATCTAGATGAATGTTAAATAGGTTTAGTCTACATCTTAACCACTTTCATTTTTATTTTATAATATTTTAGTTACTTCAAAGACTGGCCAGGTCTTATTTAAATGCAATTTATCGTTGGAAACCTCAAAGAGAAAAATTAATTCTCTTAAAATATAGAAAATGGTTTTTGAAAATAGTAAATACCTTCCAGCTTGTAGTTTATTTGCAGTTATCTCAAATATTAGGTCCCATACATTTTAATCCAATCTACCAGCACCAATTTCAGTCATATCAAGACAGCACATAGTATACAAAAACAGTCTGCATTCTCTAGTGTTTACCACAAGAAAAGGTAAGTGGCTAAGGGCGGGAGAGAGGGTGGGGAAGAGGGGGAGGTGTTCCAGGATCGGCTTTATAATTGAAATGCAAAGGCATACATATGGGATGGGGGCAGATTTGTGGAGCTATTTCTATCGTGAGCTGATTTGAAAAGAAATCGCTTTTCCTTCCTTTTTGAATCCTAACAGAAAAAGATCTAAAAAGTCTAAATGAAAGCAGTGAACACACGGGTGTAGACAGAGTTAGTATTATCACCTCTAGTTCTAATAAGTCCTCCGACTAACCTTTCAAAACACACCTTTGCCACTCCCTTCCTTCCCTTCCATTCTCCTACTAAAAGTTACAATTTAAATAATTTTGAAATTCCCAGGAAAGGGAAGGGAGGATGGGCTGCAACCTTAATTTCACCTAGATTAACTTCATTAGGCTACTACCAAAATTTCTTTTGCATTTTGCTTAATGTACATGAGATATTTTATTTTCTCCACTTTTTTACACCAAATTATCTCATTGTCTTAAAGTCAGGATCATGAGACATTCAAAACTGGTAAAATACGCTGTATACTGTGAATATCTAGAAAATTGAGGTAGAAATAAAGACGAATAAGTGAGTTAAAAGTTATTGCCTTAGCTTTTCTTGTCCATTTATTAGCTTGTATGTGTGTGTATGTCAAATTTCACCAGTTGCTCTAATCATTCTTTTCCTGGTCTTGGATCTAACCAAGCATCACATGTCTCATTTGGTTACAGCATTCCCTTAGTCTCTTCCTACCTGCCATAGTTCTTCAGTATTTCATCATTTCGTATCCTGGACACTTTTGGGTACTAGACTGTTACTTTGTATAATGTCCTTAAACTGGAGCTTGTCTAATGTTTTCTGAAGCTTAGATAGAAGTTTGTTAGTAAGACTCCGACCACAGATGTGCCCTTCTCAGTGAATCATGATGCTGATATGTCTTATTGTTGGTGATATAACCTTGACCACCTGTTTGATTGGGTGCCTGCCAGTTTTCGTCACTGTAAAAGTACTGACAATGAATCTTGTGGCGAAGATACTTTGAGATTATGCAAATACTTTGATATTTGATAGACGATATTTTTCATCGAACTTTCATCTACAACTGTGGCACCCACTGACAACTTGTGCTTATGACAATTACTACTTGATGTTTGCCTGCTGCTGATTTTGTTTCCATCATTCTGCATTTTTTATTGGAATTCTATCATAACAAAGAGCTATCTCTTCTCCCCCAATTACTTATTTATTCAATTATTTATATTAGTATAAACTCATGGAATATTTTTCCCCTAGGGGTTACAATCCATTATTTACCTTGTTCAAATCGTCCCCAATTTGGCCATTGGGGAAGCCTTTGTACATACATTAATTAGACTTCCTTCTGAACTACAAAAAAATGCCACTTCAACTGGGGAAGGTCAAGTAATTTCTCTGAATGAGGAATCACTGATGGCTAAGACTAAACTTCCCACTTCCATTATGACGATAGATAGATAGATAGATAGATACAGAGAGAGAGAGAAAGGAACTATATATACTGAAATAACCCACATGCACTGTGCTATTACACCTCTGGCTTAGCCAAGACTTCATGATCCTCGGTCTTCATTTTATACACACTACTACAGAACCCCTGTCACTGTTTCAATCCATCTCACTCTGACCCTGGCCACCCAACTCACAAGCCCCATATAGTATTAGTATTTCAGAAACGTAAACCCGAACCACTCAGTGACAACAGTAGAAACTCATTTTAGCCAAAACGTAATGAGCCTTACTTACGCTGAGCGGAAAAAAATAGAAAAAAGGCAATCCTTAAAGGTCAGATCCTGTATGATTCCCATTATGTAACACTCTTGAAATGACAAAATTATAGTAGTGAAGAACACATTAACCTTTGCCAGAGGTAGGGTGGGGAGGCACTGTGGCTGTGAAATGGCAACAAGAGACATTTCTCTGCTGCCGGGACTGTTGAGCCGGACTACCGATGTCAATATCCTGCTTGTGACATTGCGCTATAGGTTTGCAAGATAGGAGGAACAGGAAAATCTGGGTAAAGAGTGCACAGGATCTCTCTGCATTCTTTCCTGACAGTGCAAGAGGATCTACAATGATCTCCACCTAAAAAAATCATTCGAAAAAATGGGTAACATGCGAACGAACATTGAGGAGAAACCAGATAAACGTGACAGCAACCCCGCCCCTGGGCCCACTGATTGCTAGTTCAGCTTCTGGGACAGCTACTACTGGCCTCCCCAGGGAAACCCTCTACAGGCTAACTCATCTGTAGGGTCCTCTCGTATTAGTTTTTATGTTAGCTAGGAACGAATACCACCAGCTGGAGAATGGAGAGCAGGAAGGTGCCAAGGGCCTGATATTATGGTGAGTGTCAGCTGCTCATCCAAACACCAGTAGTTAAGGATCAAAACGTAAACTTTTACTTCAATTAATTGAGTTCATATTAAATATTTAAAAAATTCTGAACCTCCACAATCTATGATTCTCAACCGGCATAAACAAGCAATGAGAAAATTATAGCAAGAGGAAGAAAGCTTTCAGTTCCAAAGGGAAAGCAACATCCCCCCCCCCCCTTCAAGTCACTGACACCATCTCCTCCAAAACACTCTTTTTGGTCAATGAATGTGAAAGCACAGAAGTGACAGAGCCAAGAGAACTTAAAATGCAATGACTACACTTTCTGCCCCACAAAAACCAAGCCCACCTACCACAGCCACACAGAGACTAATCCCTTCACAGACGGAAGAAAGGGAAATACCTGAATACCGCAGGAGGCACAGACCTCATACAGTCAGTAAGTAGTGGCTAATTAGCATGTGAAAACACAGGTGTTTTTTTTTACCTGAACGGATAAAAATCCTAAACCAAAATAATATGGCAATCAGCTTATTTTTCTCCCCACAAAGGCTGACATTATAACCACTGAATATATTTTTATTAACTATAAATATTCAAAAGCTCTGAAAAAGCTACTACAAATTGCTTCTCCTTCCAAATTTAACATTAATTAATCTAATTTTTTTTTAAAAAATAGTGTAGCGGAGAATAAGGAACTGTTCTCAAAGACTCATTACAATTATTACATCACAAGTGAATTATGATCTTTTATATAAATAAACTCGCTTTTGCCTGGTGACATTCAGGCATTCCTCGACTCTTCCAAAAGGACAGAATGCTTCAAAATCACATTATCATTTCAGGTTAAGAAATACTATTGTATTTAGCAAAATGATATGATAAATCAGACATTTCATACTAGATTCCAGAATGTACATAGAGAAAATACCAAAGTTTAAGGTAGAAATATTGTGAGTAAAAAAAGAAAAATCAAGAGAATTATATTCGATACCTGGGGTTTTCCCCCAATGAACCAGGAAATGTCTATCACTGTCATCCACTGTGGTTCTAACGTATTAGCATAATGTGAGCATCATTTGGTGCAATGAGTAGCTGATATAAACATGTGCTGCTTCAGCCAGCCATTCCATGGGAGTCTACTGCCGCATATTTCTAGCCCAGCTCCACTGTGTAACTCAGGCTCCCAACCATCACAAGCCTGAAGAACAGACATCAGCCTTTAACAGAACTCGTGGGTTCTTCTCACTCTCCTCCAAACCACAAGCTTCTACCCTCCAGTGGAGTCACTCTCCACCCCTTACTCACTCACTCTCTTTGCTGTATTTTCTTCAAACTGTATGTGCTACTTATACGACAACGTGTCCATCTGGAATATCCTTCATGTCTCCTCGTCCACTGGTGGATGAACGCCTATTCACTCGTGTGGTCCTCCCGCAGGAAGACCACACACAGCCCCTTCAGTGTTGGTAGAGAACAGCTGTTATAGCACTAATGATTCACATCCTACTTACAGGATACAGAAAATTGGTGAATTACTTCAGGGACATGTCTCGTTTCATCTCTGAATTCCCAAGGCTTGGAAAATAATAGGTATTTCATTAAAATGTGCTGCAATGGGAATTATCAGTAGACACTGCACTAACCAGTAAACAGCAAATGCACTTTATTTCACTTAATATGCCAAACCCCCTCAGGAAGCTGTTCTCCCCATTTTTTGAAAACCCGCTACCAAAAATGGGCTGAGAAGAGGAAATAGCCCATAAAATACAGGTGTCAATGGACTATCACCAGTGTCCACATTTCCATATCTCTTTAGTCTAGATCAAAGTCACTTCAGGTAATTACAATTCCTTGAAAAGTCAGTCTTCAAACAACTCAAGAAGCATTGTCTTTCTCTTTTTTTAAAAGGTCTTTATTGCAGAGCTAATTTATATTTGAGGCATATGCCACTATTACTTCGTCATACTGCTTTACATGAACTGAACTTCAAATATCACCAAAAGGCAGGCTTTATTGTAATCATGTAACTCACCCCAAAATCCACCCAGATAGTTTTCTGCAGGCCAAGAGTAGATTAAAAACAAAACCCGGTGCATTTTCTTATGAAACAAACCCTGATTATAGAAACTGAGCTTTGAAGTGATAGTGGATCCTATCTTTTTTATTTTTAAGATTTTACTTATTTATTTTTTGAGAGAGGGGAAGGGAGGAAGAAAGAGAGGGACATCAACGTGTGGTTGCCTCTCACATGACCCCAACTGGGCACCACCTAGCTCACAACCCAGGCATGTGCCCTAGACTGGGAATCGAACTGGTGACCCCTTGGTTCCCAGGCTGGTGGCTCAATCTATTGAGCCACACCAGCCAGGGCCCTACCTTTCTTATTAAATGGCAATACTGTTAATAAAATGATAGCAATCAGAGATTATAGCTGTTTTTTTTTTAAAATGACCTTTCTGGAGAGGAAAAAATGGCAACAAGTTGACAACCAGGTAGCCCTCTTCCTTTTTTTATTTTATTTTGTAAATATTCTGTAAAAGCCCATGATCTGGGAAGGACTGTGTTAACCCAGCCTCTACATACAGCACTGCCTGCAGTTGGAGAGATTCATTTTGAACCTCAGCCAAGATATGCGAAGCTAATTATGGAACTGTTAATTACTAAATGTTTAAAAGGTTATTTGAAAGCAACTAGTATTGCAAAAAAAAAAAGTCAATAATTATTTTACCATAATTTTAAGTCCTCACTTGTTCAAAGTGACATGGTAATACAGTTTGAAATTAGTATTTCATTTATAAATGTGTGGTTTTTTTAACCTACAAAATCAAATGTCATTGTTATGGAATCTAAATACTGGTGACTAAACAGGCATTACTTTGTGAAACATGCTTTTCAAAAATTGTATACAAGTCAAATGTGCTTTTCAAAAATTGCACAAAAACTACTTAAGAAGCAAATACTTATATAATCAAAATATAAGTTGTCAAATGAAAATATGAAACTGCTCATAATGATAAAAAGAAACACAAATGGAAAATTTAACTATAATAGACACAATTCTTCCACTTTGAAAAGCTAAACATTTAACACTCTGGCTGGTATAGTTCAGTGGACTGGGCACTGGCCTGCAAACCAAAGGATTGTGGGTTCCATTCCCAGTCAGGGCACCTGCTTGGGTTGTGAGCCAGGTCCCCCAGTAGAGGACGCACAAGAGGCAATCATAGATTGATGTTTCTCTCCCTCTCTTCCCTTCTCTCTAAAAATAACTATACAGAATCTTTTTAAAAAGTTAAATATTTACCATAGAAACTCTTTCCTGCAGACTCTCATAATTCACAGTTCTCTGGGGTAAAGGTGCTTCTCAGCCCTCTCATTACGACTCAAGATGTACTCTACCAAGTGTCTTTGCAAAGAATTAAGTCTTGTACTGTTAGGAACTCTCAGCTCACAATTCATGGGTTAGCAACTCAATCAAAAGGTACAATAGCCAAAAGAAAACTGTTTTGCAATAAGGAAAAACAAAGTAACATTATTAAATAGAAGGGGATAAGGTAGGGTCCTTTTACACTTACAATTTTAAAATAACTTTTACAATTAGCTAAAAACACAATAAATTAGGTCTTTAAAGCAGAGGAAACAATTCTGCAATAGATGTTTCACCTGAACAACTAAAAACATTATGTATTTAAATGCTTTACAGAAGCAATTTCAAGGGGTCTAAACTCAACGACTTAATAAAATGGTTTAGAAAAATCATTTTATTGTTTAAAGCCTTGGGGGATAAAGCTGTTTGTAATTTATTTACGTCTTTTACTTCACTAAATTGCTTTGGTGACCAAGCTTCCTATGTAAGTGATTAAAGACATAAACCCAAATAGTTTAATAAAGCCATTACTTAAGAGTCCTGTTTTTCAACAGAGGTGCACTGAAAAATGTCAATAGAACGTTTAGTGTTCATTATGTCCAAGAGGGTTTGTTATTCAGAACACAGTGCCCCATTGACTAGAACTCAGCCAGGTTTCCAGACACACAATATGGGACACACATTGGATTAAAGATGACTTTTTTCCTCCTCTCAGCATATCACGTGAAATACTGACAGCCCCTTAAATCTGAATACTCATGGCTGGCTAAAAGGTCAGGTGACAACTTTTTTATTTCCCCTTACCATTCCTCCTCTCTAATGACATACCTAAATGAAACGGGTTCCTATTTTCCAGGTGGGCCTGAAAAGCTCCCTAATTTTCAGCGTTCCTGCATTTACCCGGGGTTCTCCCCACACCCAGGTTAGGTTCTCTTCTAGCTAAAACTACTTAGGTTACACTAGCAACATTGCAATAGTAATTGACCTAAATACAAAACGATGTCTTTACAGAGTTTGGGAGAAAAACTGGGCAGCTTTTCTTTACTTCAAAAAAGAAAGAAACTGAATTTAACAACAAAAAAAAATTATTTCTGTATTTTCCTGTATGCTCTTCTTTTAAAGCACTTTCCTTTTGCTTCTAATTGAGAATCAAACAACCTCCTTTACAGAGTCTATCTGAGAAACAGAAGGAAGCATGACGGCAAAACTTTCCTAGTTCATATCCTTTTGTTCATGATAGCATGCTTACTTAACGTTTGCTTTTCTTATGTTACAAAATTCTAACTCTCAGGCATTCATGAAAAAGATGGTACAGAAAAGCTTCCAGCCATGGTACTAACGAGGCACTCCATACAAAGAGGACCTTCTACCAAAACATTGTTTTACTTTTACTTGAGTCAATTTCAAACTTTCAGAAGATCATTTCTGACAAGCCAGGTGAAGATGAAAAACATTCACATTCAAACCTACTTTCTCTTTAAAACAATAATAAATAAACGTGATCAGTAACAACCAAATGAACATCAAAGTTAATTGGCTGACACTCAAGAATGTACAAAATGTTTGGTAGCTTTCTATCTGTTTACTTTTTCTATTAAGGTTTGGTGAGGGAAGTTGCTGCTTTCAGGCTGTCAATGAAGCTTCCATCAAGGAGTGTTAGTAGTCACTGGCCCACTTCTGACTCAGGCCAAGTTCTAGGCTGGGTCCGTTTTTATTCCACACAGCTGGCACAGAAACAGGAAAGTTTAACAGTTCATTTACTTGGCACAATCCACATGCTGTCACAGGGAAGGTTTTGTCTCTTACAGGCTTGTTTGGTGAAACAACCCCCCACACCCCCATAGCGGGTTCCAATCATTGCTATTATAATTAACCTACCCAGGGCACCACAACTC
This sequence comes from Macrotus californicus, assembly GCA_007922815.1. NCBI lineage: Eukaryota > Metazoa > Chordata > Mammalia > Chiroptera > Phyllostomidae > Macrotus > Macrotus californicus. The sequence continues at coordinate 10,714 of VMDR010009224.1, forward strand.
CCCCCACCCCCCACCCTTGAATTTCCACGAAAGGCCTCTGACTTCATTTTCTGACTGGTCTTCCTACGTTCTATTATTCTCAGCATGTGTGATTTCACTTGGCACTTCAAAAATTGAACTATTTCACTGAAATTCACTTTTCCACCACACTGACTGGGAATGAGTATTTTCAGATACAGAAGACTGATCCAACAACTTTATCTTTTTTTAAACAGATAATTTTTTTTTAGATTTTATTTATTTATTTTTCAAGAGAAGGGAAGGGAAGGAGAAAGAGAGGGAGAGGAACATCAATGTGTGGTTGCCTCTCACATGGCCCCCACTGGGGACCTGGTCCACAACCCAGCAACCCTTTGGCCCGCAGCCCGCACTCAATCCACTGAGCTACACCAGCCAGGGTCCAGCAACTTTAAAAACAAATAACGGATAAGACAGGTACATGAGAGGCAGTGCCACGATGCCCAAGGACATGATCAAAGCAGAACATTCCTCATTTTGGATAAAATAATTCTTTAGAATAGAAGCTTTCTGGAGATACTTTGAAATGAATTTTCTTGTAAAAGTATCACCCACCTTCCACACATTTGGTAAATACATGCAATCTACGATCCCCCAGATGTGACGGCTCCATCAAGAAAAATGAAAAATCAAAACGGTACCAGGTGCCATTCTTGGGCCTGGTCCAAAGGCAACCAGTGGAAGATCTTATTTTATTCTGTTCTCCCCACATTAAATAATAATAATCAACGTCACAGAGAACATTTGGATTTGAACAGATGGCATCCAACACTTAACAAGCGCAGCAACTCCTTCAAGCATTAGATCCTACATGTCTGACGGTCCTAAGGATCAGAAGGGCTTATTTGTCTTAAGAGGGTTGGCAGAGAGATACCCCGTAGTCACCATCCCAACGCTTAGGAATATGCGTCATTATCCAGTCAGCAACTAAAGGCAAAAAAAAAAAAGAAAAATCCAACGGCCACATTTTTATAAAATTTCCCCCTCTCTAGTCCAACTTGAAACGACCAAATCCAACACCGGCAGCAATTCCTCCAGTTAAAGGAGGAGAAAAACAAGCCTGAAGGTAAACGAATGTATAAAGGTTAACAAACTTATCTAATTTTGACACGGTTGTGCAACACCAAAGGAATCCGCAGGGTGCCCTTTCCGGGGTGTATTTGAACATGCCTGCTCTGCACTTATGTCTGCAATCTAAACTACAAGCACTAACCTAGCTATTCAACTTATTCCTCCTTTCCTTGAAAAGCTGCATCCCATTTTCAAAAGAGCAAAAGTAAATATACAAACATCTCAATGCTTACTTAGAAGGTCAACATGGATTTGCTTTCCACAGACCCATGCAAGTTTCCCGCAATACCTTGTCAACACCACCGAACTCTAAGGGTAGAAGGGGCCACATGATTGGGAAAGAGGGGGGACTGCGTCCTCCAAGGTAGCAAGAGTAGCCGAGAGGGGGTGACACCCACCCTACCTGCGAAATTTAGAGGCCGGGTGTGCGGCTGGGGAGATGGGAAGCTAATTACAGAATTCCCTCCGCTGGGCAGACGCAGGGGGCAGGTCAGCAATGGGGAGGGCAGCGATGAGGTGAATATCCAGGAGACTGAGAATTAAACCCAGACGACCAGGGGGAAAGACTCGGAGATGGGATGCGATTGCAAGTTGGGGGGGGGGGTCCCTACTGGGAGAAGCGGGGTGCGCTGTGTCAGTAAGGTGTTGGGGGGCCGGAGAGGGCGCAGCCTAAGAAGCACAAATGCGGCCAAGTCCCGATGGGTCTCACCTGGGAGGTCCTCTCCGCAGGGTTCTTCATCACCGCTTGGCGGAAGCTGTTATCCACGTAGGACGCCATCGCCCCCCGCGTGCCCGGCCGGGGCCGCTCCGCACTCCCGCCGGCCTGCTCCGGGCCCAGCGCAGCTGCTGCCTCCGCCCTGCGCGCTCCGCCCGCGCGTCCGCCCGAGGCTAACAAGCCTGCCGCGGCGGCGGCGGCGGCGGCGGCGGCGGCGGGGCCCGGTGGCCCGGAGCGCGGGACAGGCGCGCCGGGGACCTGGCGGGAGAGAGGGACGCTGGAGGCGCGCAGCTCCCGAGACTCGCGGCCCGGGGGGATCCCTGCGGCGCGATCGGCGGCCGGGGACTCCCCTTCCTCCTCCTCTTCTTCCTCGCCGCCGGGCCGGGCAAGGCTTCCTGGCACGCCCGGCTCCCTCCGGGCCCTGGCTTGACACGCCTCCCCCGGCTTCACTCGGGGGACAGTGGCAGCCCCTCCTGGCCCCGGCGGGCCTGAGTTATTTTTAGGGAGGTAGGAGCGACAGTGCGGAGGGGGAGGGCTGCGGGCAGGCGGGGCCTCCTCTCCCCTCCCGCGCGGAGGGTCGCCCCCTCCTTTCAGGGGCTCGCGCCGCCGCCCGGGGGATCTCCGGAAAACACTCCGATTGCCGCGTCCCCAGTCCTGGGGCACCGGGGCGCTGCGGCCGCCGTGGGGGAGGCTGGCTCAGGTCCGGGCGCTGCGAAGCCCGATCGACTCGGCCGCTGTTCGTGCAGCTCCTGGGCGTCTACTGGGCTCGGCCGTCCCTCCCGACTGCTGCTGCATCCCCTCGGGCCGCCCCGCCGCCACCGCCGCCGCCTCTGTGGCTCCGGCCGCCGTGGGCTCCGCCGTCGCCGCCTCCCCCCATCAGCGCGCCCGGAGCAGAGCTTTCCGGGCGCCGGCGCCGCCGGGGCCAGAACCGCCGACCCGGGCTGCAGCCCTCCGGCCCAGTCGCTCCAGGCAACTTTGTTCCAGGTCCGGGCGGGGCGGGGGACGGGAGGGGGCCACGGGCTGCCCGGATACGGACTCCCGTCGGCGGGCGTCCGAGGGCCGAGGTCCGACAGCCGCGCACAGACCCCTCGGAGAGTGTTTGGGAGGCAGCGATTCCCCTCCTCTTCCTCCGCCTCTTCCTCCTCCTGCGCCTTCTCCGGCCGCCGGAGCCGCTCCTTAGGGAGGAAACGGCCTCCCGGGCTTGTTGCTTTGTGCTGCAACCATGGTGAGGAGTGAATGACAGGACCCGGGCGAGTCGGCGGGCGCCGCATCATCGGGGGGCGGGGCGGCCCGTCCTGCCGGTCCCGCCCCCTCGCGGTCCAGGCTCCCGCCCTCCCGCCCTCCTGCCGCTCCCTCTCGCGGGAGCCTCACCTTCGGCTGGGACCAGGTGAGCCAAAAGCTCGGGCTGCGCTGGGATCGCCGCGCCCTCGGATGAGCGGGTCAGAGTGCCGCACGACCTGGCTCCGAGTTGGGGGCGCGGGTCTTGGAGTCCTGGCCCCGCACTGGACAACCATTCTGAACCCAGGGGTTGGCTCCGAGCTGTTTCAGAGGTAATAAATCCTCCAGGATTTATTTTGCCTATTGTAACTTACTGCAGGGGGAGCGTTCCTGCCCTGCCTTTTGTGCTCGCTCGGACACCACAGACACTTATCTGACCACGAAATTAAAGGAATGGAAACCTGCCAGTGTCAACACTAGAGCCAATACTACCCCAGACACGCAAACTCGCCAGATTTAAAGGTGTTAGCGAGACCCGGACGGTTTTGTGATGTAATCTGAGACAACGACAGATCTGCCTTTGCGTTAGGCAGAGCAAACGTCCTTCTCCAGGTCCCTTAGTTCCAAGCCAGACTCATTTGGTGCAGAGGACACTGAAACATAGCCCTTTAAGATGTTACCGCTCCTGCTGCTTCGTTTCCCCTCCCTCTCCCTTTTTGAGCCAGGTCAAGGTGTGTAAGGTCAGCCAAGCACCAGGAACAGCTCCGCTGCTCTGGTCCTAGGGTTTTATTTTTATCTGCCTCCCTCCTCCCCCTTTCCCAACAAGTTCGTGTTTTGATGTCTCTGTGGAGGCTATACTTAGAGAAGGATTGTTACTTTTATGACCTAGTATATTGAACTTTTTCAAATTTTCAAACATAGTTTTAAACATCTAGTTTATTTTAAACACTTGGAATAGGTTGTGAGCAAACATTTTGAGGTCCTTAGGTGACCTGTGTGGCACTAAACAGACTGTGTGGCTTCTAATTAGAGAAGGGACTGTGCAACCCTGTGAAAGTGCATCCAAGTTATAAATTTTATCTCTGGACCCTTTTATATTACTCTTGCTGAAAGTGCTCCGGCATGTTTCTCTTTCACCCCTCCGTTGAGCCCCAGAATCCAATTCTCTATGACACAGACCAACACCTTGAAAGCAAAGAACATGAGTAAGTACCATTACAGAGATGTAAAGAGAGAAGAAAATCAAATCCAATGAAGTGAAAAAACATACCTGACATCTCCATCTGGTGTCTAATAGACATCTCAGAATTAACATGTGCCAACCAGGCTCCAGATCACTTGCCCCAAACATGCCCCGCCCACAGCCTTCCCCATTCCAGTTAATGCCATCTACCCCTTTCCAACTGCGCAGCTGAAAAACTTTGAAGTCTTCCTTGACTCCTTTCTTTCTCTTACACATCACAAGGGTCAGTAAGCCTGTTGGCTCACCCTTCAAAGTACCATATCTGGCATCTGACCTCCAACACAGCATCATCTTTTGCCTACCTATACTTTGCAATAACCATCTACCTGGTCTCCCTGTTCTGGCCTTGCCTCCAGCAGTGTACTTAGAGTCTTTTCAGTCCAGCTCAAGTCACTCCTCTGCTAAAAAATAAAAATAATAAAAAGTAATTAGCTCTTCATCTCATTTAAGCTAAAATCCAGAGTCCTTACCGTGGCCTAAGTACCTATGCACCTGGTCCCCACACCCCTCTTTCTATCTGACCTCATCTCCTACTATTCTATCTATCCCTTATTTTCCCAGCCCCACTGACCTCTATGCTGTTTCTGGAACATAATGAGCAAGCTCCAGTCTCATGGCCTTTCTGTTTGCTGTTCCCTCTGCCAAATGAATTATCTTCCCACAGCCCCGCCCACTAAAACACAAGACAAAACCTAGAATGTTGTTCCCTCGCCTCCTTCATATCTTTATTTGAATGTCGTTTTCCCTGTGACTTTACATGCTGTGGTTCTCTTCCTTCTCTTACTATCATCTAAGGTATTATAATTGTAGCTATTTTATTTATTGTTTATCTCCCTCCACTACAATGTATACTGTTGAAGTCAATGATATTTCCAAAGATACAATGTAAATGAATGAATAACTATAGTGTTACATTGTATGTTTATACAATTGTTACATTATCTCACTTGTGTCTCCGAGTGTTAGGGCCAGGGAGGTTGGGGCTGGGAGAGAAATTTACCCTCGCTGAGCCTGTTCTCTATTCTATAAAAAAAATAAATAAAAACTCTATACCCTGAAGATTTATAAGAATCTATTATAACATGTGCAAAGTGCCCTGCATAGTGCGTGAACGATTGTACAGACTCAACGAATGATAGTTATTTTGAAGATCATTCTCATCATCCTACTCCTCTGAGGTTAGTGGAACAGTTATTAACCTGTTTACAGATGAGGAAACTGAGACTAAAATAGACTACCTGACTTGCCCTAGTTCCAGGCCTGCCTTTAACTTTGGAAGGGCCTGGGACAAGCTAACAAGTGGAGAGCCACATACCATGTCATAAATACTTAAAGCTGTGAATTAACTGGAACATGGTACTGCAGGGAGTACTGGCTTCTGGCCTGAAACTTGTACCCCATATTCTGTCCATTTCAGCTCCACCCCATACCATGAAAAGGCTTACACACATGAGGGTACCCCAGCCTGCACATTAATACTACATCACTCCCCTCACAAGAGCTACCCCTTAGCAATTCCTCCAGCCATGGTCCAGCCTTGGAAGCTCAGGCCTCAAAGTGGCAGGACAGAAAGTTCCAGAGTCCCTGGTGTTCGGAGAGTATGGAACTCGTTGTCCTGTGTGGAAGGGTAAAGCTAGAGCAGGGCCCTTCAAAGTGTGGGCAGCAGGCTGGAAGCCCAGATCTCAAAGCTGGAAAGTTATGAATTCCAGATGCAAACCCAGCTCTTTTCCTCTGAGTGCTCCGCTGTGATATTGTGTTGCACCAGTGACCTCAGGTAAGGCATAATAGTATGTCTTATCCACCTACAAAATGACTAACTCATTTCTAAGCTATCATTTAACTTCAATTAAAGCTAATTTTCCCACTATTTATAATCTACTTATGTGCATATGTCGATAATGCTAATCGCCATGTACCATCTAGGACACCTGATACTTGGCATACATTGCTGTTTTATTAACATTTGAGCACCGACTGTGTGCTTGCTACAGAACATGGACGACAGAACTGGACATAGAATTTGCCAATTAGTCTACATTCAACTGTGTCACCCAAACATAATCAAACTAAGCCATCTATTGTGTTGTATCATAAAGGCAAGTTTAAAAGTGTTTCTTTGTTCTGTCTCTACAATCATCATAGCATCTAGAAAATCATTACAGGATAGAACATAAGGCTTTAAATCTAAAAATACATTTTAAGGTCTGGCTTAATACCATTCTACTTGTAACTGAAAAAGCCTTAATCTTTCCAACTGTAAAATCTAATACATTCCTAAATATCTCACGTAAATTAAGTGTTTAGAGTCATCTTTAAAATTGAGTTAAAATAATTTTTAAAAATACCTGTGAGTCCAACTATAACATAAGACTAGGGATTGCTGTATCTACATCTATCTATTTATCTATCAGGAGAGAATTATTTTGTTTTAAAAAAATCACATTGAGTGTATACTGCTAAATCAGTCAATAAATATTTATTATGTGCTATGTACCAGGTACTGATCTTGATGCTTGGAATTCCAGTGCTCAATGAGACAAACATGGTCCCTTTCCTGGACTTCTGAGAGTTTGTTCTTTGTGCCAGGCACTTGTTTAATTTGCTCACCTCCCCTAAGACAATGGTGAGGGTGATAGGACCCAAGAAGCTGCCCTTCTCTGCTAAGACGAGAGCTTCCTCTGGTTACCATTTTCTCAGGTGAGGTTGAATTCTATTAAAAACATTCTTCACATATTTCCCTCTTCCCGCAAAATGTGTTCACCTATTGTTTTGCAGTAACCTCTACCCTGGCAGTCAAATCAGTAAGAATTTCAGGAGAGTGGAAAGCTGTAGCTTAGACACTGCATCATCCTCAGTGAGCACGCTCTGCTAGAAAATATTGTATTCACCTGCAAAGAGCATTCCAGAGAGTCCCTGGTGGAGAGTACAGTTACAGACACCAGGGACAGGGACAGTGTGTTCATTGGCTAGAGCTCATGGAGCCAGCGAGATGCAATGTATCAAAAGCACAATTCAAATCAGACGTTTAGATTTGATTTTACAGGAATCATAATAAATTCAGTTTTGCTGACGCTGCCGTGTAAGCGAGAAGGATGCAAATGTAGGTGTCCTGTAAGTGCTTAGGTGTTTTAGAACTGGCTCCAAGACCCATTTTTTACTAGGGTGTCAATATTCTTAGCCTTCAACATAAAATTAAATAAATATACAAGTTAAAAGTATTTAAACTAACAAATAAAACTGTCCTGTCTAATTACGCTATTGCATCCCTCACACTGACACAACTACTTTCTTTCACTGATTTGTTCACATTTGAAATGTTGGGCTGGTAGGAGAGGACCACCGTCTTTGTTTCCTTGTTGGGAGAGAGCTGACACTGATATTTCTAAAAGGAAATCCATTGTTACACTTTGGACCACTGTCCGTTCCTTCTATTATTGCCTAGTGTTTGGCACTTATTTTTATGAATCACCCTATAGAACTGTAGTCCAAAATCAGTCTGCTTAAGCTGATCGGGGCTTAGTAAAGATATACAGACTAATTTTTTTAAACCTGAAAAGAGATAAAAATTAAGGACTTTACTTTAAAACTTAACAATGTCAAGGCCATTACACAATCAATGAGTACTTAATGCATAGATTTTTTTTTAAGATTTTATTTATTTATTTTTAGAGAGGGGAAGGGAGGGAGAAAGAGAGGGAGAGAAACATCAATGTGTGGTTGCCTCTGGTGGGCTCTCTACGGGGGACCTGGCCCACAACCCAGGCATGTGCCCTGACTGGGAGTTGAACCAGTGATGCTTTAGTTCAGAGGCTGGCACTCAATCCACTGAGCCACAGTAGCCAGGGCTTAATGCATAGATTTTAAAAGGCCATGCTGGATATCATGAATGCTCAAGGTAATAATTTAAAGACAAAAAAAAAATCCCTTCAATTTTCAACATGCAAAGTTAACCCAATGAGATAATTTTGTCATAGTGAAGCATTGTATAAAATCATATGTGGGTTTCTCTTGTTTGGGTAAGGTCCTTGTACACAACTGAAATCATGTCCACAAGCAAAGTGGTATGCGGTGCAGAATTTGTAAATGTATTCCAACGAAGCAGAGCAGCCACAGTTATTGCCAGCTCTGGTCTCCACATGGTCTTCAAGGGTAAATGCACATGTGCTATGATGCAGCTGTCTACTATAGCAGTGTCAAAGACAGACAAGGTCATCTGAGCAAAAAAAGGCTGTATTCTTGGCCAGCAGTGTTTTTTTTTTAATGCCAATACGAATAATCATTCTGAAGTCATGATTATTTAATATTTGTTAAATCCAAGACGAGTGCTAGGCACCATATGTACATAAACAAAGACAAGTGCCTATGTGTTGAGCTTACAAATCTAAATTAGGCAAAGGAAGTGAAGGGCAAACAAGGGCGTGAGAAACGTACACTGAGGGCCTGTTTAAAAACGAGGCTATTTTGCTGCATCGTTATTTTAGTTTTAACTATCAGAAGATCCATTATGTTGCAACACAAAAAGCTACAGGAAGAGACTCAAAGGAGGAAAGTACATTACCTTCATGAGAATGGAAGAAGAAAATCTTAAATATGAAATGGCAATATATATCCAGTTAGAGACCTAAAAGGAGGAAAGTGTAAGAAAACGGCAGAAGAGAGAGGTCCTGAACGTGGCATGGGGCATGATGCAGGGACAGGTAAAGGTCGTATGTGAGCTGTGGCTCAGAAGTGAGTAGAGCTGCCCAGGCCCTTGAGAAGCAGACCACAGTCGGCCCTGGTCATCTTCAGTGTTTGTCCTGCACAAACGTTGTACTTATCACATAACATGAAGATGACCAGTGCTAAGGGCAGGTAAGACATTTAAAACAGCTCAGTCCCACCTTCTGCTTATCTCACCTGCAAGGTATGAGCCCGTGTCGTCATATTGTCTGTAAGAATCCAGAGGTGATTAAATCAAGTTAAAGACCAGCGTGAGCCCACATTGCTCCACCCTGACCTGGCCAGGCGCCTCACAGACAGCTCTGCTGACCAGAGGGAAGCAGGTAGAAGTGGTTGGATTAACAGAACTTTATCACCTTGCCACAGGGGCTGCAAATTTAATCGGTATTATCAGCAGCGTCAACAAATGCAGCTTTATGGGGGAGTAGTGGAATATATGATAGAGCCGACAAGCCTTGGAATCTACTGTCTCACAGCCCTGAATTTGAAAGCCTATTCTGAGATACATGAGCTTTGTGCCCCCTAGGGAAGAACTTAACATCTCTGAGCCTTAGTTTCTATCTTTCTAAAATGTGGTTAGTAATATCTTTCTTGCTAAATTAATATGACCATGACTCAAAACAGGATAAATAAAAGGAAATAATATTCTTTCTCATTTCTCTGTTCTCCCTAAAAGGAATAGCATTTGACAATATTTATATGGCCCTTCAAGTCTCTAAGAGAAAAAAAAAAGATTTTAGCTTAAAATTTATTGGCCTAATTAACTTTATACATAGAATTTTTTCAACTTGGAGAACTAAAAAAAGCCTTAATTGTTTTATTGTAAACAACCCAGAACCTCAAAGGCAAATGATTTTCCATCTGGGCCAGTGGTTCCCAAGTGTGGACACTCAGCATCTTCACAAAGCGGAGAGTGCTGGCACAGCGTCCAGAGCTGGCCACCTCTGGAAAGCCTCTCCTCTTTCCCAGGACAGAACAGGAGCTGCTCCTCCATGTCACACCTGGGTCTCAGGGCATCTCTGCCTTTATCGAGTAAACAAAAAACTAGAACTTACTCTTACGAATATTGAATCTATTGCCAGGTGTATATCCAATGTCAAAAAGCAAGGGATAGTCACCATGTACTAATTATTGTGCTATTGTCCCATTTTTAAGTGTAGAATGGTTGGTTCCAAATGTAAATATGTGCAAATCTACACATAGCACTCAAAAGACTAAGTCTAAAAAATGTAATGAAATCAAATGAACCAGAGAGATCCAATTTAATTATGTATATAGGTAGTGTCCACAGTGGTATGTTGGTGACATTTGCAACTCCCAGAGTTTTATCAGATTTTAAAACCAAATCAATCTGTGCTTTACCCTGGCTGACCAGGGGCCAGAGAATGATGCCCCAGGTGCCTCTCCATGCCTTCTGCCCCAGGTTAGCTGCAGTGTCCCAACATGAGTAACCAAAGGGAATCTGTACACAATCACCTGAAGCATTTTTTCCAACCAGTTATCTCTATGGTGATTTAAAAAAAACACCACCTTCCAAGACATGCTTCTTCATTGTAACACAACTTCCATCAAAAACTACAGACATTTGTGAACACAAAAGCACAGCAAAATTTCCAGAAGGAATAGTAGCAGCAACATTGGCATTGCATCCCAGACCAATTGGTTTTCTCCCAACAACATGCAAAAGATTTCAAAGGGGCATCTGAATAGCCGAGTTGTCTGATTAGAGCATCCGCAATCTGTGCTACTATGTCAGACGCATTGGCTGTGGGTCTCTTTACTGGTACCTGCCAATATTAGACAGTGCTCCTCTGTATGGCCAAAGCATTTCTTTGACTCCCTTTTTAAAGACAATGAGATGGGAACTGGAGAAAATAAAGCCTTTCTGAAAGTGTTTCAGTTCTTTCCTCCCCTCCTAGCCCCATGAAACAAAGCGCCCGGCCATGTCTCAACCACCCTGTTGTCACTGCCACTTGCCCTGGAGTGGAATTCCTTCAAAGGACTCTGGGTCCGGGATTGGGCCAGATCATGCAAAGCTGAGGACAGACTAAACAAAAGGTGTAACCTCTGGGAACAGGGCCAGGCAAACACTGGTTGTAGGAGGGACAGGAAGGAAGGATGTAAGTTCTGACCACTTTTCTTGCTTTCCTTCAGGAAAAAAATGGTCTGTCCAAGGTGGTATCTAATCATTACTCTCATACTGTCATTTGGGAGACAGTTTGAAACACATATCAAAAATCGCAAGCAGGTACGGTTTCTGAAGGAAGAGCTTTCAGCAGGGAATTGCAGGTGTCACATATCCTTCCTATGCGCAGTTTACCTTTGGAAGGGGGCACCAAGGCCAGGGCATATCTTATACAAGAAAAATGATCACATTCAATGAGTACTGTATTTTCTTGGGAAAATTAAGTCTTTACCAAACAGTGCTAGGGCTCTTAAAGTCCAAAGATTTTCCTAAAGCATTCCCACAATGGGCTCCTGGCAATTTATTTAGGTAGCTAATAAAAATGGCTAAAAGTTTTTGAGTACTCACTATATGCCAAGCACTGTCCTGCGTCCTCCAGCTGCACTGTATTAACCTTCCAACATCCCTATGAAGTGCGTACTATACTGTACTATACTGTACTATACCATACTATCCTGCACTACACATGCTTTACAAGTAGGGGGTACACAGATTAGCAAGGTCCCAGACCCAAACACATTCTGCGGTGCCAAAGTTCAGGTGGCAAGCCCTCAGTGTAGGGGTTCTCAGGTCTTCCTTGACTTATTTATTAAACTTAGAACATCAAGTGCCAGCATTAACCACGTGTTGGTAATTAAGGTTACGTTTAATCCTCAGCCCTATTTTCTTCTCTACCTTCTGTCCCTGAGAAATGTGACTTTTCCTGAAAAAAATGTAATTATACTTCACCTGAATTTCAGCCTAGACATCTCTCCAGATCTCCAGGCTTGCCCCCAGGGCATCCGCACATAGATGAACTCAGTCACCTCAGAGCCAACATGACTAACAGAAACAAATAAAACACTTAGGGATAAATCTAACCAGATGTGCACAACAAGCAGGTGCAGAAAACTACAGAAATAAAAAATGTCTAAATTGGAAGGTATACCATGTTCGCCAATTGGAGGACTCAATATTAAGATGTCCATTTTCCTCAGTTTGATTTATCAAATTGGTGCAATTTCAATAAACATCCCAGCAAGCTTTTTTGTAGATATTAACAATCTGAATTTGAAATTCATATGGGAAGGCAAAACACATCTGATAAGAAATAACAAAGTCGAAGGACTCACCCAATTTCAAGACTTATTATAAAATTACATCCATCAGGACAATGTGATCTTGTCAAAAGGACAGACATATAGACCAATAGAGCAGTCTAGAAAGGCCAGAAACAGACCCCCAAAAATATAGCCCACTGATTTCTGACAACAGGACAAAGGTAATTCAATGGAGAATGGAGTATTTTCAACATATGAGCTGGAACAGTTTGATGTCCAAATGCAAAAACCACTATGTTCAAATTTGGACTCAACATCTTTTATTTTTTTTCTTTATAAACTTTTTATTTAAGAAATAAAATCATAAACATTTTATTTGAAAAATAACATTATACATGAAATACAGAAGAATATTGACACCTGTGACAACAACAAACAAAGTGACTCCTAATCTTTAGGGTAGTTTGTGATCCTGGAAGAGCAAAATCGTGAGTTTCATAAAGAAACTTTATTGTGAAAGGGAGGAAAGCACTTCCTAAGGTTCATTTATAACAGGTATTTGGCACTAACAGGAAAAGTCCCTCTGTGTGCATTCAACATGTTGTAGCATATTTACGTTCAAGTTACATTTCCAAATTCTATGCTGAATAGAGTCTAGCTCACATATTTCTCTTAGAATCTTTTAAAATATTTCCATGTCTTGGAAAATGACATCACCTTCCACTCAGTTGCACAGGCAAAAAAAAACAAAAAAAAACAACAACACAAAACCCACAGAAGTTTTCTTTGATTTACTTTCTCACTTTTTCCCTGAGTTCAGTCATTACTAAATTACAGTGAATAGTACAATGCTCCCCACCTCCTCAGCAGCCCCCCACCCCCCTGCTGGCCAAATGTCTCCTGAGGAAAAGCATGGGAATTTCAGAGTATTTCCATGGAAGTAGCAAAGGAAACCATCGCTTCCCTGAGTACCATTTGCATAAGTGGTAACCTTTTCAAGATTTTTAAAAAGAACATGTTGACATGATGGTTTTTATGATTATGATAAAAAGATGTCACATTTAGTCATGCTGAAAGAAGGACCATATGTTGTGTAAAGGATGCAGACCTTATGCCAGCCGGTGCTCCCAAAGTGCGGGCTCCACCCCAGGCGGCTGTCTAGCCCTCACCCCTGGCTGGCTCCCCTGCTTTTAGAAACCAACAAAGCCTTTGCACAGAGTGGTCTTTTGAAAAAGCAAATCTATCATTTAATTCCAAAGCTTAAAGTCCTTCCGTGGCTTTCCAACACTCCATAAAGTACAGGCCCCTTTGCCATATATTCAAGAGTCCCAAGTGTCCTGGCCCAGATATGCCTATCTAGTTTTCTCTCCTACCTCTTTCTACCCACATAACTTCTACCCCAATCATTTGTAACAACTGGGCCTATGAGGATTTGAAAAACTACCTAATTCCTTTATGCCTTGCATAGGCACCTCTTGCCTAGACTTCTCTTCTCTCTGTGGTGTACTTGTGAAATTCCTCTTCCTCCAAGACCTTCATAAGCAAAGGTCTATGGGCAGGTGATGCAACATAACTAGATGGAACAAGAGATACCTGAGTTGTGGCCTTGATTCCACCTGGTCACATACCAGCTGCTTGTCCAGAGGCAACTCACATATCTCCTGTGAGCCTCAGGGCCATTGAAATTGCAGGCAGTATTATCTAGGTAACAATGGGGCAGCTTGTGGGCAGGGAGTTAGTGGCAATGTCAAAAATGTTCTGCCCAGGTAGACTTGCTAAAATGTTCCACCCAGATTTGTACTGATACACCCTGTACTGTCCCTACTGGTAATTTGGATTGGCCTCTGCCAGCTGTGCACCCTCCCTTCACCCTCCATGGGGACAGCCATTATATTTAGGACTTGCCTGGCACATGACCTCTATTATTATTGTTCCATTATTATTTCGTATTTCACCATTATTCCCTAATTCCTCACCTCCTTATTCCCCTACCAGGTAAATTAGGCTTCTTACTCAGTGTCCCATAGCTGCTAACATGTACCATTTGTGTAGTACTTTTACATTATATTCTCATCACATTCCAAACGTCTGCTTCTCCAATGACTCTGAACTCCTTGAGGACAGGGTCTGGTGTTTTAATTTGTTTACATTCCAAGCTTAACACTGGCTGGGGCACAGAGTAGACACTAAATTTCTGGTAATTGGATAAATAAAGGAAGAACATACATTTTATTGATTAGGAGAGTATAAGAAATATTGCTTTATTGATTCCTAACAGGTTCTATGCTGCTAGAAAGCTGATGTGGTCAAAGAAATTCATCAAAAGCAATCATTTGGGGGCACTCAGAGCTCGCTGTGCTGCTCGCTGCTCACTGCCTCCGTGCCTCGCTCCACGCCGACATAGCAAAAATGTCCAGCGCCATGGACACTGAGTGGTGCATCTAGTCTCTGACTGCTGTTTTCCAGAGGTGTGCTGGAAAGGACAGGAACATGGCACATGCTCCAAGAAGGAGTGCCTAACCTTCAGAACACAGGACTGGCTGCCATCACAAAGAACCGGAAGGACCCCGGTGAACTTGACCAGGTGATGGAGAAATTGGACATCAACTGTGATGGGCAGGTAGAATTCCAAGAATCTCTTAATCTTATCGGTGGCCTGGCATTAGCTTGCCATGAGGCCTTGAACCTTCCCAGAAGTACAGCTGAGGAGCCCTGGAGCTGGCCTCCAGACCACCCCTTCCATTCCAGCTTCCCAGCCATCTTCTCCTCACAGGCGGCAGCTGCCCTCAGTACAGCTGCCCACCACCTCCTGCAGGACCCTCACACTGATGGTAATAAAACATATTATTTTAAAACACACAGACAAAAAAGAAAAAGAAAACAAAACAAAACCAGTGGCTAGAGTACCGGACTTCCTCAGAAAGCAGTTGACATTTGGCCAATGGTTACTTCTGTTGACTGAACTCAGGTCTTTGTCTGTAGGTGTGTGACTAAGTCCACTTACCTAAAATATGAGGTTAAAAGTGATCTCTAAAACTGCAGTTTTGATGAATCTGATGAATCAATATTGCCATCTCCCCCAAATCTTACAGACCATGAAAAATCCCAACAATGTTAGATCTATATAATATCAATTGTGCTTCTTTTGATACTTGGTATTCTAGTTTTGGTACTTTTGTGGGGTTTTTTCCCCTACAGAAAGTTGAAAAACGAGTACATGCTTCGACACATTTTTGTCACACTTGCAATCTTTCCCTGGGTCTGCCTCCAGTCTTTCTCTTTGTCTATATATGCACACACAGAGCACACATTTTTCTTCCTTTTGAACAATTTGTAAGTTACGAACGTCATGATACTAATTCCCTAAATGTTTCGGCATGCACTCCCTATGGATGAGAACATTTCCTGTATAATCACAACACCAGTGTAACTCCTAAGAAATTTAATTCGACATATCTAAAATTCAGTCTATATTCAAAAGAAAGAAAAAGGTAAGGAAGGGAGAGAGAAAGGGGAGGGGAAAGAAAGAGAAGGAAAAGGAAACAATATTAAAGAAAAAGCAGATTTTTTTAGACTCTATCTTACAAATTAGTATTGTTTTTATTTAGGATCTTATGTAGCAGTAGGGCACCATGATGTTTTCAATGTTTAGGATTTCTAAGGGTCTGTATTCAGGCTTGGTTGGCTGTGACAGGGACTGTGCAAAGACAGTTCAGCATGATTTGGGAGCACCTGACCCAACCAGGAACAACTGTATGATGTGACCGTGATGTGAGTCATCTTTTTGTCAAGGACCACAATAGGAGAATAATGTCACCAAAAAAAAAAAAAAGTGTCTAAGTTAAAATGTATGCTTTGAAAAAAACTAAATATAGTTTTTATATAACAGGATAAGTGGTGGATTGTTTCCTTATACAGGGTGATCTCAGCCCTGTTTAACATTCAGGTGTCAAACATTGTTCTGAGTTCTGTGAGGAAGTTTTGTAGCACAAAATACATGTAATAGCTTTGTCCTACATAGATTTTCAAACTCAATGACTGCTCTACCCTTTACAGAGATGGTTCACTAACTTTTGTGATTGCACCTCTCCTCTCAGCACAGCTCCTAATTTCACACAATTCATCCCAGTTTGTTTCCTGACATTGGTAGACAGCTAACTAATTCGTAATGCACACATACATAGGACCCCATCCTTAGTTTTTCAACCAGCAGCTTTGAATCACGACCATCTTGCCTTAAACCAAAATACCATACCAGCATGTACTGTACTAACTTGTAAGTATGTAGTTAAACTGGGGAACGTTGTCCCCTGTGGATCCAGAAACATTTTAAAATTAATGGAAATTACAATGCACTCTGGAGAGATTTATGGGAATATTAATTAAAACCAACTTGTCCTAGTTCTCATACTTTTTCCAGAATGGAGAAGAATGGTGTGTATGGCAAACTGACAAGTTTCCAAAATATGACCGCTCTCCAAAGCTATGGTCTTCAAACAAAGCCTAAAGAATCTTCAGAAAAGATGATCTCTAGTAGAACATAGCATTTTTACCTCCAAAAGTTTACAATAGTTTATACTTCGAATACATGAGGGACTCCGCTGAATTAACAAAATGTGAAAGAAATAGGCGATTTCTGAAAGAGTCTGAGAAATCTGTAGCATTTTATCTCCCAAGGCAGGGCCTCTGCATAGTTTTACTTTGATGTGCAGACACAGTATGATTAACATTGACCAGAGTTAAGCACACAATTTAAAAGAGAAAAATCACACCATGTTGAGTCTATCTCCCAGATGATTAATAAACACCAAAAAACTATATGTAAATCTCGCTTAAACTACTAAAACAAACTGAAGGGGGTGAGTAGGGAGAGCCACAAGTTTAATTTCATACATTATAAGTACTTAAGCTGTTGAATTGAATTGATGATTTACCTGCCAATTTAATAGACAGAATTGTTCTTCCAAGCTAGTCTTCTGATTATAATTCGATTGTGATAGGTAGTTAGACAACATGAGCAAGAGCAAGAAAGAGCAAGTTCACGGGCCATGTATAGAAAGCCCCACGTGCCTGTCAACTGGGAAAAGGAGGACCTTTCCCCCAGGGTAACCTTTCCTACTCTAGCATAACATTGGTCATGCGGTTTAGACCCCTTGATCTATCATATCTCTGGTCATGTGGTTTAGACCCTCCCCTGACCTTTCTTCCCCTGGTCTGATGCTAGTCATGTAGGTTAGACCCCCTCAGAGGGGGAACTAAGAAGGAGACCGGAAAATATCACTAAGCACTAAGACCCCTGCATGAGGAGGTTCTGACCCACATCAGAGACATCTAGGCCTCGCCCTGGCCAGGTGGCTCAGGTGGTTGAAGCATCATCCCATGCACCAAATGGCTCCAGATTTATCCCTGGTTGGGGGCACATACAGGAGGCAACTGAAAGCGATTGATGTTTCTCTCTCCCACTGATATCTCTCTCTCCCTCCGCCTCCCTCCCCCCTCTACAAAATTAATAAACATATCCTCGGGTGAAGATTATGAAAAAAAATACATCTAGGTTGGTTGTGTTTCAGCTCTCGGCCCAGAAGAGCAGCAAAATTGGGTGGGTAGTGCCTGGATCAACTGCTTTGACTCCCTGCTCGGCCGTTGACCAATCTGTAGAGACCATAAACCTGAAAAGACATACCTGGATAGCTGATGAACATTCTATTGAGACCTTCTCCTGGGACCTCCCCTAAAATCCCCACCTTTAAAAGCCCTTAGGACCAGGGACCCAGTGCACTCCTTTTCTGTCCCCCGCCCAAGCTTGTCACCTTTACCCTGCTCTCTCCTAAGCTCCAAGGGCACCTTCTTTTGCCTCTGTAACTTGTTTGCTGAGCCTCCTATTCCTTCCACCACTCACTTCTTCCACCTCTGTGACTTTCTAAATAAACAAGCCTCTTATAGTTTGAGTCTCAGATCTGAATTCTTTCCCAGCCAGGACTCAAGTACCAAGGCTGCTGAACCAAGGTCAGATTCTGACCCCAGGGTCAGATTTTTTTCTTTTTCTTTTTTCTCTTCAGTTACAGTAGAAGCACAACTTTTAAAGAACGCTCATGTAAACCAGGTGCATTAAACAACCAAGTGTTGAGTCTCAATGGAGATTGGACTCAAGAAGATAGAAAAATCAAGATCCCCGCATTATATGGACCTTACATTTCAGGCCCTTCTTAATTCACCATTTTATTTCCAGAAATTGATTACAGATAAATAATCAAGATTTGCAGCACTATTTATAATAAATTTTAAAGAGGGGTAACAGTCTAAATATTCTATAATAAAGGGTGTATGAAATCAACTGTGCTGAAGCAATAAAATAGAATACTATGCAGCAATTAAAATCACATGTTCAAGATTATTTAGTAACATAAGTATATCCTCTTATTACATATATTTTTTAAAGATTTTATTCATTTGTTTTTAGAGAGGGCAAGGGAGGGAGAAAGAGAAGGAGAGGAGCATCGATGTGTGGTTGCCTCTCACATGCCCCTTACTAGGGACCTGGCCCATAACCTAGGCATGTGCCCCGACCGGGAATTGAACCAGTGACCCCCTGGTTCTCGGGCCAGTGCTCAATCCACTGAGCCACACCAATCAAGGTGCTCTTATTACATATTTAGTGAGAAAAAAAATAGCAGACTCCAAACCTGAATTTACAATGATATCCTAACTTTGTTTTAAAAAAAAAGATGTATAGAGCCCTGGTTGGTGTAGCTCAGTGGATTGAGCATGGGCCTCTGAAGCAAGGAGTCACTGGTTTGATTCCCAGTCAGTGCACATGCCTGGGTTACAGGTCAGGTCCCCAGTGGGGGACACATGGGAGGCAATCACACGCTGATGTTTCTCTCCCTCTCTCCCTCCCTTCCCTTCTCTCTAAAAATAAATAAATAAAATCTTAAAAAAAAAGATGTACAGATAGGTAGATGGATATAGACACAGAAATAGAAATAGGGACAATTTTCATGCATTGACTTGTATAGGACCTCAAGTTAAAGCAGAACCAAAAATAAATGTCGGTATTCCAGAACTTGTTCTTTAAATACACCGTCAAGGTCTGGCTAGTAAAACCATGCAGTTTACCAGCCAAACAACAACCACAAAAATCTGATCTTCTTGAACAGAAATCAATATGTTTTATTATGTCCAGTTGGATTTTAGATGACACATCGCTGTATCAGCTGGAAATACCGATGTAGTAACTAAGTCCTGTTGGTGCTGTGTTACGACGGGCTCCATCCCCACAGGGAAAGGGAGAAAGTTTGTCTTTTCCCTTCCAGTCTTTCCCTTGGTGTCCTACCCATGCAATCCTCCAGTTTTCTTGGCCTCCTCACCCTTATTCAGTCTCTGCTAAATATTACCAGGCTTAGGAAAAGTTCTTAAAAATTTGTTCGGCCAAAGATGAAAAGTGCTGGCCAGCTTAATGAAGTACTTGCACCACAGGTGTTTGACTTTATGGGGAATAAGTCATAAAGTGCCCAAAGTTTCTCAACTGGTGCACTGTTTGCACTTGGGACAGAGCAATTTCAACACCAGGGAAACTCCCTCATCTCATCACCCTGAAAGTCAAATAGTTGATGTAGACCCAGTGTCATCATGTTCTAATCTGGACTCCTGCTGATTGCTCAGGATAATAAATTCATTTAGTTTATAGATAGTTTGGTGGGATCTACTAGAGGCCAGACACTCTTCTGGAATTTCAGAGCAGGTTGGGGTTCCTGGCTACACAGGAATCATGATATAAAACATATAATACACCGACAACTTCATTAACAAAGATTGTTCCTATGCTGTTTATTCAGTTTCCCCCAACCCCTCTACTTACTAGTTAAATTTTGAAGCAAAAACAGTAAAATACAATTTTAAAGGTTAGATGTAACTTGAAAATGTAACTCACCAGGCCTCTCCTTCCACCTCACTCTCCCCTCCCCTATCCCTGGTTCAAATACTATTTTTATTTATTTTTGTTTTTAAATTACTTTAAATTTAAATTATATTTTATTGTTTATGCTGTTACAGTTGTCCCAATTTCCTTCCTTGCCTTCCTCCATACAGCCCCCCACTCCCTCAGGCAATCCCCACACTGTTGTCCATGACCATGGGTCATGCATACAAGTTCTTGGGCTACTATAGTCCCTGTGCTGTACTTTACATCCCCAGGACTATTCTGTAACTACCTATTTGTACTTCTTAATCCTTTCACCTTTTTCCACATGCCCCAGGCCCCCTCCCATCTGACTACCATCAAAATGTTCTCTATGTCTGTGATTCTTTTCTGTTCTGTTTGTTCATTTTGTTTTTTAGATTCAACTATTGATAGATATGTATTTATTGCCATTTTACTGTTCATATTTTTCTTCTTCTTCTTAAAGAAGACCTTTTAACATTTCATACAATATTGGTTTGATGATGATGAACTTCTTTAGCTTTACCTTGTCTGAAAAGTATTTTATCTGCCCTTTGATCTAAATGATAGCTTTGCTGGGTAGAGTAATCTTGGCTGTAGGTCCTTGCTTTTCATCACTTTGAATATTTTTTGCCAAGCCCTTCTGGCTTGCAAAGTTTCTTTTGAGAAATCAACTGAGCATCTTATGGGCACTCCCTTATAGGTAACTAACTGCTTTTCTCTCACGGCTTGTAAGATTCTCTCTTTGTCTTTAACCTTTGAGGTTGTAATCATGATGTGTTCAAATACTGTTTTCAGAGGCGACTGGCTGTTTTTCTTCGTCATGCATCATGGACTTGAGACTCCTGATTATATTCGCTCTTCAGTAAATGAAAAGGAAAACGAAAGTGCCACCTGCCTGCCACCCCAGCAGCACTGTTTGGCACGTCCAAGTTTCAGCAGTTTATTTGAGATGATGATGCTTTGTTCAATTAAATTGGAGCCTCTGGGTTTTTCCCCCCAAGATGTGAATCACCATCACTCTGTTACTTAAGAGGTTTTATCTAGGTAATTAAAGATCTCTTCATATCATGCTTGAATTAAAGTCTTAAATGAGTCATGCCGTGAGTGAACTTTGCTCTTCTGAGTATAATAAGGCCTGTTTTAATGTAAGAAATTATTTTTAGGTAAATTTTAAAACTGAAAATATCTTGATGTATATTTTTAATATAGCTTGATTGAAATAGTGTTTAAGCTTATTAAATAATGAGGATAATTTATAAAAACTGATACAAAACTCAAACTTTATGTCAAAAAACAAAAAAGCAAATATCCCCCACATATACACAAAATACTCTCCTAATAGAAAAATTCATTAAAAGAAAAACAATTTGAAATGTTTATTATTATTTATATGACATCTTTTTTTTTTTATGGACATCTAGGTTTTACCCCAGTTTTTCTTATGTTTAAATAATGAGAAATATTCAATTTATGGGTGAAAATAATGTTTATTTTCTTAAAATATTTTCTTTCTTTATTTTTTGAGAGAGGGGAAAGGAGAAAGAAAGGAAGAGACACATCGCTGTGTGAGAGAAACATCAATTGGCTGCCTCTCACACGCCCCCCCAACCAGAGACCTGGCCCACAACCCAGGCACGTGCCCTGACTGGGGATCAAACTTACCTTTTGGTTCACAGGCTGGCGCTCAACCCACTGAGCCACACCAGCCAGGGTGAAAATAATGTTTATTTTTAAAAGAAACTTTTTTCCTTAATATACCAGTTATTCCATTATTATTCTAGTAATCTCACATTATATATATATATATATATATATATATATATATCAACTAATAAAAATAGAGCAATTACAGACATACTCAGAAATAACTGGGAAATGAACCATAGCTTGCTGTTTCAAACAATATAAAGAAAACGCCTTCACCCAGAATTAAAACTATAGGTCAGAAGAGCTGTCTTTTGGGAGTCAATAGTCTATAGCCGTCAGGATAAGAATTGGAACCAGACAGACCGGAATTTGAAAATGGATTTTAATGCTCATTAGAGGTGTGATCTTATTTTCTTAACCCTCTCTGAGCTGCAGGTCATTTACCTGTAAACAAGGATTAGAGTCACTGAGTCATAGTTGCTGGAAAAATAACATGCATGAAGCCATAGTGTTCCATTAATTACATCATCATCATGCCCTCCTTTAAAGAAACTAGAAGCCAACCATTGATTGAAAGGCTTAATTAATAGCAAAACTTGCTGACCGCATGAAAAAATTAGTCCCACTAACTAGGTTTTTTTGGTTGTTGTTATCGATAGTTAAGCAGAATTTCTAGTAGTCCAGTGATCATGGATGTTCATAACTGCAAACCCAAAACACTCACTACGAAACACCAAAAAGATTTTAGAACTTTAAAAATGAATGAGTCAAATTATATTCTGCCTGGTAGCCATGATATCACTACTTCAATTGGAGCTAGTGTGGCTCATTTAGGTAATAGTGGAAGTTGTAGAATATCGGGCTTTGGCACATCTGGTCTGCAGATATAACTGCTCTGGCCGACCCATTGTTGGCAGGCACCAGGTGGAAGTGACCAAGATTAGAGCACAGATCAAATCCAAGTTAGCCTGCCTCAACAAGCTTTCATTACACCACACTGTCTCTTTGAATTTCTTTCAGGCAATATATGCAATACATAATAATATAATTATAATACCTTGTGTAATATACTATAATTATTATGCATTACATAATATATAATAATATTTATTAGACATTCATTTGCATGGCTGTTTCTATCATGTTGAGTGTATGTGTGTGTAAGGCTGTGCTGGAAAGTTTCTGTTTGTCCCTCCGGATTTCCACCCTTTTCCATTCTGGTCTCTGCTCTGGTAGGCTGACCTGTAAGGACTCCATCAATAGATTCCTTTGTTCTCTGGCTTCTAGACAGGTTCAGCCAATAGGGTACATCAGCAGATGGGAGCTAGGGAACAACACACTGGAATATTTATTCCCCATATTCCTCCATAAAACAGTCACTGTGAGAGGCAATGGGCTGCATCCCTTGACCAGACTTACGATGGATAAGGCCTGGATGGGTAAGGCCCTTGCTCCTACTAGCCCCAGACAACTGCATCCCTGTGGTTTCCTGGAATCCTCCTCACATCTTTGTAAAGAGTCCTTTTATTAAGATCTGTTCAAACTACCCAGTATGAGTGTCTTATGTTACCTGCCCT
>VMDR010009225.1:0-34070 GCA_007922815.1 Macrotus californicus
TAAATGACATAAAATTATAAGATATTTAAAATGTACATTTTTGTGTTTTGATTTAGATTTTTTTTTAAATGACTTTATTGTTGTTCAATTACAGTTTGAATTTTCCCCCCACCACTCTCCCCCCACCTGATTTAGATTTTTAAAGAATTCCTTCTTTTGCCTATTTAAGGTGGGGTGACCTATGCTGGTACATTTCAATGAATTTTTCCAGTTGTGTAGTTCACTTCTACATTCTGCAGATTCAGGTCTTTTACCCAAAGAGTTGATGTTATTCTGTTTTGATTTTAGGATTTCTGTTCCATATTTCCCTGGTTTTTTTTCTTCTGGAATACCAACCATTTCTAATTCTGCATACTCTTCTCTACTCCCCATAACTTCTACTCATTTTAGCCATTCTGAGTTGGATTTTCTCCTGGGCAGCCAACCTGAACAGGGATGGATCTAGTACATACACCTTTTCAAGACCACTTCGGGATGCAGAGCGTGAGACAAGCTAGCATTTCCAGCAGGGGCACCTTATCTCCATGTGCCCGGGCGGGGAAGCTGCCTCCCCGGGGACAGCTATCAGTAAGCCTGTTCTGTCCTGCCTGCCTTCACTCCCTGAACACAATATGCCTATGTCTGATACCGTTTCTGCTGCAGCTGCCTGAAATGTCACTGACAAGCTCAGCCTGATCAGGAGAAACCTCATTGTGCAGAGGACTTTCGGCCTGGTCTATCTCTTTCACAAATTCTTTCAAATGCTTCTGGTCCAGAACACAAAGGGAAACCCATCTGGAGCACTCAGAAGCAATCCCAAGTTATATGTTGGCCATATATCTCAGACTCATTCTTTCTGAATTTTGCATATTAACTGAATTCTTACCAAGGCCTCCTCAATTTAATTTTTCCTAAACTGCTTTATCAGAAGGAAGGGTTAGTGTCTTCCTTGAGTCTCATTGTAAATTTATAAAAGATTGGAAGATTTTTAGCATGTGGGTAGAATTTTTTATCTCTCCATAAAGCAAGGTGTCTCCATATATAATAATATCATAATTATATTTATATATATATATATATATATATATATATATATATATATATATATAATTGGATGTTTCAATCAAGGTTTAGAACCTGGGTTATTTAGGTAACTGCACTCAAATTACTGACTTATTAAACTCTTGACCTTTCATCGTAATGAACAATCATTGTCTTTTCAATTAGGAGTGTGTCTCAGACCAAAAAGAAGTGTTCGATGTAAATCAATAAGTATTTTTACGTTGTTATTACATCTTAATTTGTTTTAGATCCTCTGGTGCATGCGCCAGAACCTCCCTCCAGAGTCGAGAAGGTTGATGGCTTGCAGTATTACCTGCCAGTGACACCGCTGCCCACCCAGGGTGCAGCTTCTTTCTGCCAGGGCAGTGCCAGTGCAGTGACTGGCCGCCGCAGGGACTGGCCTCGGGCCTCCGTTTGGGAAACGTATGAAGGGGAGTCACAGATGAAGAGCTAGTCTGATTGTGATTGCTGAAGACTGAATACAAAATCTCTCATCAATAATTTAACATCTTTGACTCCATATTAAAGTGATAAATTCTAAACATATTGGGTTCAGTTAAATGTATCATTAAAATGAATTTGCCTAGTTTTTAAAAAAAAATTGGCAACTGAATAATTTAAAAATCACACATGTGGCATTCATCCATGGCTCACATTGTATTTTCACACGACAAGCGCTGTGTTAAGAACTACAAAAGCAGTTGGTGTGTCTGGCACAGAATGAAGAAAAAGGAAAAAAGTGTAGGAAAGCAGAACAGAGGGCTAATGAAGTTTCAGGTCAATAGGGCCTGGATTTTGTAAAGATATTCGCCCCTGCTCTGAATATAGCATACAGACCAGTGCAAAGTCTGGAGCAGAGAACATATATTCCAACATAATAATTAAAAACATCCCTGTGTCTGCTATGCTGAGCTTGGGCAACGATGAAGCCAGGGTGAGGGCGGGAAAATTAGTTCAGAGGGTCTTATGCTCATCAAGGCCAGAGATGACTTAGACCAGGGTAATGCAGAGAATATCTTCCAGAAAACAAACAAACAAAGAGAAGAAAAGTAGGAGAGAAAAGATAATAAAAGTAGAGATGACGCTAGGAGATTCAGAGAGGAGATAAAATAAATTGATAATAATGATAAAAGACAATTTTCCCAGATCAGAAAATCAGTCTTCAACTTGTGAAAAGGTCGCTAATTATAACAAGAATCAGCAACAGATGCATCATTGTGTGAAAGAATAAAATGGCTACACTAGAAACTTATAACACAAATAAAACAGATCACATGCTAAGAATCTGACAGTGGACTTCTCAGTAGAAACTTTGCATACTAATGGACTATTGAGTTCACAGACTATCTCAGGCAGGGAAGTAAAAATACACAAGGGTGACGGTTTTGCATTAGGAATAGGGAGCATGAGTCCAGATTGGAGAGGACAGAGAGCTGTGGTGTGCAGTGGTGTCCAGGGTGTGTATGTGTCGAGGGGCAGGGCATGCAAGGAGGGGAATGCTAGATCTGTGCTTGAATTCTGGGACAAATCAGTGACAGAGTCTGGTAGGTTTTCTGGAACATTGAAAAATAGAAATAGGTATGAAAAGCTAGAATTACACACGATACAGCATCCTTTGCTTGAATCAGCTATCTCAGCATTTTAGAAAGCTATTCTATATTCTCTATAATGCTTGACCTTCCAGGCGTTCTCATGCCTTTCTCCTGTGTGTGCCTCAGTTGCCCTGTTCAGGAAGTTTTGCTTTCTGCTTCCATCCTGTGTTCCTCCATTCTGTTGTTGAAAGGGAAGGCTGGGAAGTTGGGTTAGAGCAGCATGAGATCACGGAGCTGAAGAGGTCAAGGCAAGATTCATGGGCACAAGTCGTAGAAGGACTGACTGGGTTTGGAGGGGAAGATAAGTTTCGGATGCATAAGGCAAGGTGCACAGGGGCCTCCTTCCCAGCTTGTGAAATAGAAACTCACTTTTAAGACCCCCAGAGGGAAATCAGTGGCTTCCTCCCCCATGGAGAAACTTTCCTGTCTTAACAGGAGCAGCGTAAATAACACCTCTGTTATAAGAAAGGATCAGCCCCTTATTAAGGCCCATAAATCAAGTTATTTTATTTTCACAAAGTGATCCCCCATGTAATTTTAAAGTGAAAGCATATTTTAAGTGGCATATGAGTTTATATAATTTATACTTCTGTTATATAAGTACGATACTAAGATAGCTATGCCTACCTTTGAATAATTACTAGGGGGAGTACTATTTTGTTGTGTTTAAATGAATAGGTATAATGGATAAATATGGGGCTTTACATTACTATCAATTCTCATGAGCCTTGGACGAGAGTGTTGAAAAGCATTAAGGTCAGAGAGGCCTGGATCAGATTCTAGCCTAAATTTCTTATAAACTATATAATCCTCTTTCATTGTTGTTGTTTACCATGTAAACTTTGTCATCACAGGTGTCTCGCACACAGTTTGAGTTCAATACATGTTTGTTAAAAAACGAGTTAGTGAATAAGGCTGAGGCAGACGCCTGAGACCTTGAGAGGGGACGTGACTTCCCATAGTTCAGGCAACTGGGACACTCAGAGCGAGAACCCAGTTGGCTGCTTCCCAACTGCATGTTCCTTCTATCACACTCAGCCACCTCTGTGACCCACGTTGTTTGTGTCTAAGTACTTGAAAACAAATTGAAATTACTAAAAGGAAGGTGGGAATTAAACCAGTGGTCCCAGGATATTTCTTTGGGCACTTAAACACTGAGAAAGAGAGTGGGTCTCGGGAACATCCAGGGTCGGATCCCAGGGTGTCGAGGGCTCTTCTTCCCTGGTTTCCTCTGTGTGGCAGCTGCCTCTCTTTTTCTCACTGCAGCAGACCTCTCTCCTTCGAGGGGAAATGACCACTGCTAATGATCAGTGGTGCTCCTGAGAGTTCCTTTTACCTGTCAGCCTGACTGGATGCTCAGGTATGTGTTTGAACATAATTTCTAGGTGTGTCCATGAGGAAGTTTCTGGAGGCGGTTAGCATTTGGATCTGCAGACTGAGTAAAGCAGACTTCCTTCCCAATGTGGCCGAGCCTCGTCCAGTCCTTTGAAGGCCTGGGTAGAGTTTAAAAACTAAGCAAAAGAGAATTTGCTCTCTCTGCCTGACTGCCTTTGAACTTGTACACCAGTCTTCTACTGCCTTCACACTCAGAGTCAGACTAAATTTATGCCATTGGATCTCCAGGATCTCCAGCTTGCTGATTGCAGATCTTAACTTCTCAGCCTTCATGACTATCTGAGCCAATTGCCTAGTCCGTTCTGTCTGTCTGTCTATCTATCTATCTATCTATCTATCCAATTTTCTAGTTGCTCTAGAAGCCAAGACTAATACAATACCTTTTCTTTTTGGAATCTTCTTCATCTGGAGTAAAACTGATGGTTTTAGTTTTATTCCAAAATATTGACAAAGAAAGAGTTTTATTGGCCAAGCTTGGCTGGAGTGATCAATCAGCTGTTGCAAAAAAGGGCAGGACCATGTTATAATCCCAAGGCTGTACACTTGGGAACCATGAGGGAAAAGTGTCAGTTTCTAGAAAAGGAGGTAATTTGAAGGCTCATTCCTACAAGTGTTTTATTGTTTTTTGATTATCCATAATTTTTTGTGGGTTCACATTCTCAGTAACTCAATAACTATATTAATGAGGCCATATGAATTTGCACAAAGAAAATTTTCCATAGCTAAATATTCTACCCCTAAGCACTACCCAGCCATCTCACAAATATGTAAACAGGTATAAGAAGAAACATGAGAAAGTGTGAGCTGTGAACTTAGTGAAAGTCTATATTTATCCAAAACCCAAAAGAAAAGTACTTTATTTTTATTTACTCCTACTTTTCCCCCCCGAAATGTGTATGAAGCTGCTAAAGGTGAGGATTTAGGAAATGAAAGCCATCTTTTATCACAATAGTTTTGCAGAATAGAACAAGTCATGAGTGTTCATAACGTGTTTTTAGTTTACCCGAAAGTAATAGCCATCAGAATGGTGATATTTATTTATTTAAATTTTTGTTGGATTTATTGGGGTGGCACTGGTTAATAAAACAACATGGGTTTCAGGTGTATAATTCTACAAGACATCATCTGTGTATTGTACTGTATTTACCTCCCCAAGTGAAGTCTCTTTACATCATCACTTATCCCCCCTTTACCCTCTTCAAACTTCCACCTTTTCCCACCCCCTTTCCCTTTGTTAGTCACCAAACTGTTATCTGTATCATGAGGTTTTTTCCCTCTAATCCCTTCAACCTTTTCACCCAGCCCCTGCTCTTCCCCCTCTGATAGCTGTCAGTCTATTTTCTGTATCTATGAGTCTGTGTCTCTTTTGTTTGTTAATTGATTTTGTTCATTAATTCCACATAAAAGTGAAATCATGTGGTATTTACCTTTCACTGACTGGCTTATTTCACTTAGCATAATACTCTCAAGGTCTATCCATGCTGTCACAAAAAGTAAGATTTCCTTTTTTATGGCCCTGTAGTAATCCATTGTGTTAAACGTACTTTAGAGTTTTTATCCACTCATCTACTGATGAGTACTTGGGCTGCTTCTAAATCATAGCTATTATAAGATATTTAATTCATTAAAAGAAAGAATATCAAGGATGAATAATATCAACAAACACATAGTGATGAAACGTGTGGAGGTGGAGGTAGAAACTAAGAGTTATAAGGTAAACAAGGCATGTTAAAATGTAAGCCCCTGGGGTAGCATTTTTAATACTTTGCCTTTAATATATCCCCACTAATGGCTTCAACCCCATAGAAGCAGTCTAAAAACTCTTCACTTTTCTTTTAAGTCATATTTACAGGCATGTGCATCACTCTCATCTAAGACATATCAAACTAAAGCTGTGTCCACTTGACAAAAACAAAACAACTCTTAGTTTAAAAAAAGCTTGATACTACTGGCAAATATTCACAAAGATTCAACAAAGCATCTTCACATGTAAATTAATGTTTATTAGGATAGACACTTCTACACTGAAAATGATTGATTGTCTTGTTCATCCCATATTCCTGGGATCTTAACAAAAATGATGTGAACGGAGCAGGGAAGAGTGACACTTAGCCGAGTTTTGTCTTTAAGCCTTGAGGTCATATTTTCCTGACTGGATTATCACAGCTGTACTTTCCTTTATAACCAAGTTGACACGTCCACAGAAAGAATTAGTGGACCTGAAGACAGGATAGACAGAAATTAAACAAAGAGAAACAAAAAGTGAAAAAATGATTGAGGGAGACTGTGCAGATCATTCAAGAGCTCTGGGAAAATATCAGAAGGTCTAACACATCTATAATTAAAGACCCAGAAGAGAGAGACAAGGGCAGAATTTGAAGAAATAATAACCAGGAATTACTCAACAACAATGATTTAAAAGGCAGAGATTATCAAATTGAGTAAAAAAAAAGTCAGACCCAACTATATATTGTCTAAGAGAAAACCACTGTAAGTATAAATCATGGATGGGTTGAAGTAAGATGAATCATATCCTAGCAAACCAAAATTGGAATATCCTATTCACAGAGGATAGATTAGGTCTCATTATAGGAACATTACCAGAAATGATGAGGAACATTATAAAATTATAACAAGGTTAATTCACCAAGGACATAGTTTAAATATATATACACCTTGAAACAGGACTTCAAAATACATGAAGCAAAACCTGGTAGAACAGGAGAAAGAGACCCAGTCACAATTATAGTTGGAGACTTCAACATCTCTCTCTCAGGACTTAATGATAAATTAGACTGACAATCTTTAAGGACAGAGAAGACCTGACAGCACTGTCATCCAACTTGACCTAATTGACATCTAGAGACTGTTTCATCCAACACACAGAATCCACTTTCAAGGTCACATAGACAATTCACCAGGATGGGCCATATTCTTTGTTGTTAAACAAAGTAAAAAATGTCAAATTATTAAAATCAAACAAATTATGCTTTCTGTCCACAACAGAATTAAACTAAAAATTAATAATAGAAAGATATCTGGTAAGTCCTAAATGTTTAGAAATAAAACAACTCAATCAAAGACCTGCTTAGGTCAAAGAAAAACAATCAAAAGGCAAATGCAGTTTGTATTAAAATAAAAATGAAAATGAACATGTAGTATTGCTGGGATGCAGGTGAAACAGTGATTCATCTGCCTTCGTGGTGGTCCAGACTGAACCTCACAGCCCTGCATCTCAGCTGCTCCAAAGGTCTTCCCCTCTCTGTCCTTGGATTTCTCTGCCACCATTTGGGATGCCTGTAGCAGCTGCTCAGAAATTCAACTCCCTTGGGTATGAGAGAACCTAGAGGTGCAGGGTAGCTGAGTTTCTGTAGAGAAATTCATGAATATTGGAAGCCATAGAGATCTGACTCCAACCCTCAAGAAATAATACCAGGGTAAATGTGTACATTTTTTTTTAGAGGATCCCCAAGCAAGACTGATACACAGTGATTTACCTTGGAAATTGCAAGATCAGTAACATGCTTGAGAATTGGTATCTCCCCTCCTGTTCTATGAAAGTATTTCCATGTTTCCACGCCTATTGAATGGGATCATTCCCAAAATAAAGCTACAGGCAAGCCATCTCCTCCTCCTATGTTCCTTGGAAAGACTCAGGATAAGAAAAGATTAATGTTTTTCTTTTGATAGTCCTTTTATATTGCTCTTCTTTGCTATTACAAATAATATTGTGGTACACATCAGTATACGTATATCTTTACCATCCATATATATACAATAATTTCCTGAGACTAGTAGGTTAGGTAAGAGGATTCACAAACTTTACATTTAATAAATAATGCAAATGTTTCCTTTTAACAGTTGTAACTACATTTTCTCACCAAAGTTCTGGGCGTTGCTTGCTATTTATATTGTAAGTGTTCTTTCTTTTCTATACCACTATGGATGTGTTGTTAGCAAAGACAAAGTTCACTCTATCGTCTCTCCAGTATTATCTCGGTGTCTATTAGAACTATGTTCATCAGCTCAAAGATTGTGCAAAAATAAATATTGTTTCTATGTAAGAAGACAGGTAGGGCACAAGATCCAAACATGCTAACCTTTGGGAATTCCGTCAAACCAGAGCAGGCCAGTCTGTGGGACTCACACTCCAGAATTGGCCAAAACATTTACAAACATTTTTTAGTCTCCAGTATTCATGTAATTGCTAACCCAGCAAATAGCAGGGAAAACAATGAAATGGAGTTGAAATTATGCACATTTTTATGAGGTAGCCTCATAGTTAATCATCTAGATTTTTTTAAAAAAAGAATTTACTTGCATGAGACTATAGTAATACAGTAGTAGTATTTTCACAATATGCTTGATGGGTGGGTAATTCTCTAAGAAAAATAAAAGCCATAAATATTAAAATTTATGAAGGCCCAATTGCTCCAAACTTTTCTATTGCAGAAAAGTAGTTAAAATCTTAGTTGCTGACTTTCCCCCAGGATAAAATTTTTACTGGAGAGGTGGTTAGGCTATGGAAACATTTACCAGCTGCAGGTATAATACTGTGTCTGTTGTCAGACTCACAAGTTCATTGGTTTATTTCTGGAGGATTATTTAGATGGCTGTGGTCTTATATCCAGGCCCCAAGGAGAGAGAAAAAAGAAAAAGGAGTCTATGAGGTGTGCCTTCTCACTCCAGAATAGTGATTTGTTATGCATTTGTCTGAGTTAAATATAGCAGCCAGTCATCTCGCACAGTCCTATATTATAGTCTGCTCACTAAAAAAAAAAAAAAAAAAAGAAACATTTGTTTGGATAGTTGAGGTAGTCTCAATAAAAACCACAGTTCTCTTACCCACCCCTATAATTATTTAAGGGAGATTTGCAGTGCTTATGATATAAATTTCAACAATTAATCAATAAGAATTGAAATTTGTTCGACTCATTAATGCCATTGCCACTTACTCAGGTTTGTTATTGTTTTAACGATGGTGATTTTGAATATGATATTCCTACTGGGGTAGCAATTATTTGGGAGGGGGAGGTGGCTGACCGTTCACTCCCGTGGGTTATTAATCAATTGGTGGGCTGAGGGCAAAAATTAATTAGAAATTACGAAAACCCTCCTTCATTATATTAAATGGCTTATTGAAAACAAATAACCTCACCTGCATTAACGCTATGAGATCATAGATTAAAGAAATTGAACTGAATTCATTACAAGTGATTTTCAGTGCGCAAGCTGAGACCTATATAACGTTCAAAGGCTGTCTGTGTCTCAAGGAAAGCCTAGGGCTTCAGGTTCTGCTGCCATTTCTGGTTTCTCCAGACATTTGCTGGGTCCTGAGGTCCATTATGATTTGACCGAAACTAACGCATTTTCAGCCCTGTGCAATTGCAGTAGGTAATGACTGAAGTTAAGAGAATTAGGTTCTGATGGATGTTGATTGTTGGGAAATATTTGGTAACTTATATCGTTGGTAGCAGGATTTGAAAGTTTGAGCTATGTAACAAGAATTCAGTATGAGGTTATGTTTCTTTCTTGCGCTTGTGTATTTACTAGAATTTTCAAGAGAAAGAAAGTATATCATGGACGTGTTTGTCATGATTCTCCTTAGATGTTATAAATTTTATCATTCTCACAAGTTAAACACATCACAGAATGCATCTATGTCTAGCACCGTACCTGTAATATCACTGAGAAAATGTGGTCATTCTCCATTGTGTGTATTTGTGGAAGTGTCAGTAAATCTTGTAGTCAGCCACCCTACTTTCTGTTTTGATAAATGGTGATGCATTTCTGTTGACTATTATAAAAGTAATTCCTTTAATATACTATCCCCTTTCTTATAAAAAATACAAAATAGAATGACAAAGTAAAGTTAAGTCATTCATGACTCTACTGGTCAAAGACCACCATTCTATTTAAGGTTGTATGTATATACACACACACAAATTAATTTTTTGCAAAATTTCATGTCAATTTAAAAATTGATTTCATGTTAGTTTGGCTTGTTTCTCTTAATCTTATATCGTGACTATGTCATGATTTAATAAGATGATGGATTTTGGTGTTATTTAGACCCAGGCCAACATTTATTATCTCTGTGACTATCTTCAAGTCATAAGTTTGTTAAATCTACTAGTATCAGTTTTACATTTATAGAATGGGGATATCTCCTTCCTAACAATGTTGTCAGGAGTACTTGTAACATTGCATCTAGAATGAAATCATAGCTGAATAAAGTTAGCTGTTATTGGTATCCTATAATTTTTCAACAGAAGTTGTCCAAGTAATTACTAAGCCCACAGCATTCAATGACAATGAACTCTGATACCAAAGAAAATGTTTTTCCTTTCTTACAAGTATATCAATCAGCAGGGGAGTAGGAGCATCTCAAGACTGAATTAATGAGCATCTTTAATGTTTATGCCTTTGAAAAACCACACTGCAGATGTTTTTCTTGAACTAAGTTTCATCTGGGCTTAATCCAACCCATGCTTTTTGCAGGCACTCCCTGGAGTGGTCCACCTTTCCTCATCTGATTACATTCACTTCCAGGAGCCAGCTCTGCCCATCTCTACACAAGGTAAGTCCCTCTGTGTGGAGATGGGTTTACATGCTATACATTTTAAACGAAGGCTGTTAAAAGACCTAGAGCTCAAATACATCTACTTACTGTCTCTTTAAATAAAATATAGATGTTCTATAACTAACACACTTGACTCTAAGCTCTCTATCCCCAAAGAAATGAGGAGGATACTTTTTTAAAGCTAATAGAAGGTCTCCAGCATTATATTTATAGTATTAGATATGTGTGACTTCAGGACACTGATATCATCAATTGTGGGGGTCATTTTTAAAAATATTCAGCCATTTTTAATAGTGCTCTTACTTCATGGAAATAATTACGAATGTTCACATAGATTTACCTGCTAGAATTATTACCTGAAATAATTTATGATTTTATGTAATTCAGTAAATGAATAATGTTATCAGAAAAGAATTTATGACAGAGTAATTAAAAATAAGAGTTGCAAAACAGGATGTGCACTGTGGTCTAATTTTGTAAAGAGGAAAATGGCTATACATATAAATAACCAAGAAACTTTCACTCCCTTTTGTAGTTTTTATCTGCATTTTTAATGTTACGCTTAATCATAATGCATAACTTTTGCAAAATGTAAAATCACGAGTGTTATTTTCTTTAATGTACAACAGGTTGGGAATGCCACATAATATTGCCAGGTAAGCGTGGTTTTCTTCATTAGCATATTGCATGGACCTGATCATTGTCATATATAAAATATATATAACCTGTGAGATTTAGCTCTCTAGTTTTTGAAAATGTGACAGGAATAATGAGTTCAATATTCTAAATAACAATATAGTTCAGTATTCAAAATGTTCCTCCTTGATGTGGGAGGCAGAATCATGCTCTGCCCAAATGCCCAGGTCCTAATTTCCAGAACCTGTAAATGTGTTACCTCACAAGGCAAAAGGGACTTAGCTAATGTGATTAAGGTAAGGATGTTGAGATGGGTAGAAAATCCTGGATTATCTGGGTGGGCATAGTGTAATCCCAGGGATCCTAGGAAGTCCAAGGGAGGTAAAGTGAAAGAAAGAACTTCTGATATGGAAGCAGAGTAGCTGAAGGAGCCCAAAGACCAAGGAATGTAGGTGGCCTCCATGTGGAAGCTGGAGAAGTGGTGGATACAGATTTCCCTGGACCCTCAGAGAGGAACACACCCTTACCATCTCCTTGATTTTAGGACTTTTGACCTCTAGAACCAAAAAAGAATAAGTATGCATTGTTTGAAGCCCTTATATTCGTGATGCTTTGTCATAGCAGCAATAGGAAACTCATACACTTTGGAGGACACACTTTCCTTCTGAATTTCTTGGCAATCCCATAGTAGTACCAGGTCAGACATTCAGTTAAGACCTGTCTGACTTCTTTCTCTCTAACTTTCCAAGGATGATGTCAGATATTTTCCCAAAGTAGCATTCACCATCTCAATCACTATTAAAAAAAAAAACGCTCCCAATATCAAATGATCTAGCAAGCCATGAATATCCCATTTGCAAAGCAGAGCAAGGGCGGTATTAGACTCCCAGAAGGAATGTGAATTAGAGAGCCCCAGGGGCGATGCCCCTTTCAGCCAGGGGTTCCCCAGGCTTCAGCCAGCTGTGTGCCAGCAGTTTTAAGCGCCTACCCCGAGAGCAGGTGAAAATGTGCAAATAAGCTGTGCGATGACAGTTTCCCATACTTTATGAAGAGAGCAGAGCTGCTCACATACGTCTGCGACAAACGGGGTGATTTCACTTTGTACATTGCAGCAACAGAGCGAGGCGCACTGTTCAAGCATGTCTCAATACACTTAAGAATGCCTCTACTTTTTTTCTTTAGTAACAGAGCTCTCTGATCGCAAAACTAATACATACTCAATGAAGAAATCCTGGAAAACACTTAAAAAAGCCTGTGGTAAAAAAATAAATAGCCTGTATGCTGAGTGTTAAAATTGTGCATTCTCTCTGCCTTCCTTTTTTCTTTCTTTTTCTATGTATGCGTACACTTATCTAAGTAAAGGGAAGGAAATAAAATTGCGATCTTTGCTGTGGAGCCACATTGTGTTTATTACATAGTCTTCTGAGTTCTCTTGTTATCATTTAATCACTAAGCATCAGCTGCTCAGTCTCTGGTTCTCCCACTTCGGCATGAATCAGAAGCACCTGGCAGCCCCCTTAAAACACCCCTTACGGCGTCCCGACCCTAAAGTTTCTGACTCTGTAGGTCTGAGGCACGGACCTTAGAACTTGCATTCTAAGTCCCCAGGCGAGGCAGATATTGATGATTCAGAGACCATATCTGAGCGTCACTACTCTCTATAGAAGAGTATTAGCTGATATCGGAAAATACATTTCTGCTGTCTCATGTCTAATCCATAGTTATTTTAAAATTGCGTCTACTCTGCGCATTTGGAGGGTTACAGGGTTATGCAGTGCTCAGTAGGCACAGAAGAATGGCTCATTCATAAAATTTAAGAACAAAATATCTTGCCTCACCTATAGGGATGTTTCTGGTACTCAAGGCATATAAATAATGAAGATAATTGGGGTCAAGTCCCAACTACTTTGCATGTATAGATACTGAAATTCTATGTAGTACAGTAATTGTTTTTCAAGGAATTCCATTTACATAAAATTTCCTAATGATATGTGTTTTCCAGATAGTCCTTGAAACGGTTCTTTTTTTTTTTTTATTGAACTTTTTTTTTTTTTTTAAATGGATTAACTGAAAGGGCTGGCGGGAAGCCTCGGAATGTAGGAAAGCCAAGCTGTTCGGTTGCACAATCCAAATGTAAACAGCCTTCCTTGTCATTTGTTGGCACGGTGTTGGGGACACCGAGTTATTTCACTTTACTGAAATTTCTCTCATGAAAAATGCATGGAACAGCCTTCACTCCTGCCAAACCCTCATGTATTTGCCTCACGAGGTGCCGCGAAGATTTGTGTGTAAACCTATGGAAAGCACTTGTGCTGTCCGAGTCCAGCATAGAACGAGAATTATTCCCACTGCCTGTAGGAAAAAGTGTAACATAGATAAACTTTGCGTTGGCATCCACTTTCATCCTAAACCCTTTCCAGAACATTCCTGCTTCCCTGTGCTCCTGCTCAGTGTGACAAGGAACACTCTTGTTGGCTTAAACCTGGACTGGAGAAACGGAGATTTTATGGTCCTGAGTGTAGTGACCTGCTCCCTAAACCCAAAGCTTAGAACAAGGTATTCATAAGCGAATCTTCTGTGAATTGTGCATTGATCCACAGGATGTGTCTTATAAAATCGTAAAACACTAAATCAAGTTTCATTAGCTACTTCAAAAATAATCACCTTCACTGTATGAAAAAAGAAAAGCCGTGTGAAGTTGAAGCTACATTATGAGACCCAGAGCACGGTGGGGTGGCGTGGGGTGCTCCTGACACTTAAGCTAAAACCAGCTGGTTCCAGATGGTAAAAACATGTCACTGTGGTTCTCAGGCTCTAACACAAAGAAAACCACAAAGTTCCAAACAAAATGCCACGTATATACATGTGTCATTTTATATGTTCCATATAATGCCAATTAATGCATATGTCACACTAGTCATCTTCTAAGTTAGTTTTGTGGTCTGAGCCCCTCCGCCCCATCCTGCCTATCTTCAGTTAGCCTCAAATAGTTTCTTTTTGTAACATACAATGGAGAAGTCCTACACCATGGACGGACATTGAGAGTGCCAGATGTGGACTCAGGTAGACCCAGGTCCAAGTTGTAGCAGATGCCGTAACATCCTGTGCAGCCCCAGGGGGATTGCGGTGGGGTTCTCATTGGTGCCAGCTCACCTAGCGTCACGCCCCAAAGCCAGTATCTGTGTCTTTCCTGAAGGACCATCCTTATCATAAGTTCTTCCTTCCTCACTGTAACTGAAACATCCCCTGCGTCCCCCAGAGTACGTGTTCTCCCTTTCCGCAATAAACCCAAGTTGCTCAAGTGCATTTGTGCTTCGGTGGGGTGGTGGTCTCTGTCTGGTAGCCCTGACCTACTGAGAGGGATGCCGAAGTAACTAGTGCTTCAATCAGCCATGTCATGAAGGACAATTCATAAAAAGACCCGGGGGATTGCTAGAGCTTTCCTTTTAGGTTTTTGTTGCTGTTGTTTTATTTGTTTGTTTGCTGTGACCGTAATCTTATTTATTGCTAAGGCTCTTTCTTCCAGACTGCTTGCAGACTTTATAATTACCATGATTTGTTATAACAGCAACATTTTGAATAGCACCCAGTGCCCTTAATATTACACTAAGGATGCTATTAAGATACCTCCTCCCCCCATCCTCTCTATTAGAAAAATAAAAACAAATATAACACATAAGACCAAGTTCTAGGAAATTAGAATCTATGTGACATGACACGTGTGGCTGATAATTAATACTGCAAAGAAGCATCTGCTTGTGGCAAAACCGATGAGGCAGATAAGTCCTACAGAGGGTCAGAAAAGGAAAAATATATGGTGAAGGTTTATGGCCCACAGGCCTGGCGTGACGAAATTAAAGCCTTAGGGATAATGATCAGGCAGAAGGATACAAGGCATTGGAAGACTGTTGACTGTATTTTTATGGAACTGGAACCAGAGAGACCATTTCAAAGTCAATCTCCTTGAGTTTTTGATGAAAATTCAGGTCACCTAGTTTCCAGTCAGTTTGGTAAATGGAAGGTCCATTAAACTGAGATGCTCCTTGGCTTATGACAGGGTTACATTCCAATAAACCCACTGTAAGTTGAAAATATTGTATGTCAAAAATGTATCTAATGTACCTAACCTCCCAAACATGACAGCATAGCTCACCTTAAACGTGCTCACAACACTTCCACAAGCCTGCATGTTGGGCAGAATCCTCTCACACGAAGCCTATTTTCTAACAACATGTTGAGTATCTCACGTAATTTGTGTGAAGGCTTGCTGCCTTCATGCTGGGCCATGGTCTTGAGATTTATCTCAAGGGTCATTATTTTTGTCTTCTTCTCACCAGAAGCAGGAGACACATATGGGCATTTTTTTTTTTTTTTTAGACATGATGGTACACAAAAACAGAGAACACAAATTTGAAGAACACTGGCAACATAGTACACTGTGGAGTATCAGTTCTTTACTCTCATGATCAAATTTCAGAATTTGAAGTATAGTTAGCACTGAATGCATATCACTGGAACACCACTGTAAAGTGGAAAAATTCTAAGTGGAACCATCATAAGTCAGGGACCACCTGTGTAGAGCAGAATTCTAAAGCTGTTCCTTCAAGTCTCCCTTGTCAATCAACCAAACACTACCCTAGGATAGGAACTGCTGTGAAGAAATTTGCAGATGTAACTAGAGTTACTAATAAGCTGATCTTAATGCAGGGTGATAGCCCTAGGTTATCTGGAGGCCCTGTATCATTACACACCAGAAGAGGAAGGCAGGAGAATCAGTTGGAGAAATATGGCAGAAGGGGAGCAGAGAAATCGGAAGTCTGAGGGACTGGCTCCGCAGTTACTACAAGTGGGCTGCATGTTAAGCCTGAGGAGGGATGTGAGCAGTCTCCAGGGACAAAGACAACCAGCATGAAAACAGGGACCTCAATGCAACAATAGCAAGGAACTAACCTATGTGAAAAACCTGAATCATTTGGAAAAAGAATTCTTCCCACAGTGTCCTAAGAGCCCAGAAAATGGACACCTTGATTTTGGCCTTGTGAAACCTGGAGAAGAAAAGCCAGATGAGCCAGTCTGGCCTTCAGATGGACAGACTGTGAGATGATAAGTTTCTTATGTTGCGGAGTGTGTGGTGATTTGTTACAGCAGCAATAGAATACGAATTGTGTTTGAATACTGATTATCTTTTCTGCTTTTTGGAAAAGACATGCAGAGAATAAGGCAGCAATTCACCCCCTTGACCATGACCCCCATGTTCGACCCAAACAGCTCCACCTCCATCTCTAATAACATCTTCACCTCCACCCCCACCTCCATCACCCACGATTCCTCCATCACCTCTGAACGCCTCCACCTCCAATCACTTCATCATCACAACTTGCCCATTGCCATCTACATCGTCACCGTTCCCACCACCTTCTCCACCTCTAGTATCACCACCGTGACCTCCACCACCATCTCCTTCATACACAACCCCACAGCCCCGTCCCTCAGCCTCATCTCCACTGCCACCTCCACAGCAGTCCTGCACCAATGCCACCACCACCATCACTTCCACTGCTACATCCAGTCACCACTCAACAACTCCATCACCACCACTTACTAACACAGAATCAGCCAAGAAGAGCTGTTGTCCCCAATACATGTGCACCCCCCATGGCTCCTACAGTAATTTCACAGCTTGCAAGTTGCTGTTTTATTTTTGATTGAAAGGGAGCCTCATATCAATAAGCTTCTCCATGTATCCTTATTTTATGATTGAAATATCAGGGAAATAGAGGAAAGGCTTGGAGTATATACTCCCATAAGTCACATCATTTCACTTAGGACAATATTGACAACTGTGGAGTTCTGACTCACACTAGATAATGTGGATTCTCCTGCACACCTCAGCTCAGCTGCATGTTAACTAGAAGAGCTAAGCATGCAGAACATAGGGGTTCCATCTGCTAATTTCCAGGAACTTCCCTATGAATCCCTGTGGTAAAAACCAGTCTACTGACCTGTAATATCGCCTTGTCCAGTTAGACCCCATTTTCACTTAAGCCCAAATTTAAACACTAAAACCCAGTACAAGTAGGAAAACAACCAAGTGTCGATCAAATGCAAGTATGATTACACTGACCATGTCATCTAAGCCTTTTTTTCTGAAGCATGAAATACAATTATACTGAGCTGCCTCTTGCCCGATTGTTTTGGTAACCAAATACGAGTAGTTCTAATATTGTTGGCAAGGCCAAGGGTGCCATTGGTTGTCATGGAAATAAGTGCTGTGGACTGAATGGGGCTGGGACGATGCCCATATTCTTATTCTCTAAAACACAATGCGCTAACCAACTGTTGCTCTTTCAAAGCCAACTGTGGGATGGAGTCTCCAAGTTTCCTCTGCCCACCCCAACAGTCTTGGCTGGAGACCTGCTTTCACGCTTGGCTAAGTTGGTGAAGGTTGGCCAAGTCGGTGTCTCACCACTGACCTTCCCATTGGGGTTCTACCCTGCCCGTAGCGGTCATCCCCAGTAAAAAAATTCAGAGACTCCTTTGTCATCTCCATGCTGTTGGTCTACCCTTTATGAGGTAGTGTCTCCACAGTCAGAATTAGACACATATTAACTGAAAAGCACGTCAGGTGGAATCCACATTGTGAAACCATCACCCGGGGGAATAAATGTCCTTCTGAAAGATTAATTATGGTTTCTTTAGAGGCAAAGCAGGAATGGCCATTTTGTCACTGTCACGGGTCTTTATAATATTTTACAAAGTATAAGCTGTGCTGGCTTTTAAAATTATTAAACTTTTAATATAAGCACATCAAAAGTTGTATTTGTAAATATAGATTATATATATATATATATATATATATATATATATATATATATATTTTTTTTTTTTTTTTTTTTTTTTTTCCCTTCACTCCATGCACAACTTATAGAATTCCAACCACAGCAACTACCAGTCTTTGGTAAAAATAGATTACTATGAATACAAATATTTGGTAAGTTAAATGTGAGTTCAAATTAAATTCACTTTTAATGGCTCTACACCCAGGAAGGAGCTTATGCTTGTAAGAAAATAACCTTCAAAAAATGTCCATGACTCTCCAGGGGAAATGGGACCACTTGCCCATAAATACACATATCATCCCTATTTAAAAATAAATACCCTAAATATTGCCTGCCACAACTCAAATCCTATCATTAGCAAGCAATTCTTGTAAAGAGGCATTTCATTAAATTAATACATGTGAGACGGCATTAGGCATGTACTATACTTTAGGGAAGAAAAAAATACATAAATAAATGAGTGGGAAGAGATGTTTTGCATCACGTGTTGCATAGTCCAACATTTTCCCCAATATGAAAATAACTTTTACCACTTGGCTGATGAAAAACTGGACCTAAG
Source organism: Macrotus californicus (assembly GCA_007922815.1). Lineage (NCBI taxonomy): Eukaryota > Metazoa > Chordata > Mammalia > Chiroptera > Phyllostomidae > Macrotus > Macrotus californicus. The sequence continues at coordinate 18,646 of VMDR010009225.1, forward strand.
TAAATACGGCTAGACCTTGAATCGTTGTGTGCAAAGCATGGGTGGCCGGCCAGAAACTAAGCAAACAGTGGCTACTTACGTTTTAGAGAAAGGTGGCATATTGACTAAGTCAGGAAAATGATTTAAAACAAAATGAAACTATAAATTATAATCATACATAATTATGGAAGGAAATTGCTAATTTACTATAAATAGAATGAAAAAAAATGTTATCAGGTAACAGTGAAACTCTTTACCTGAATTTCCATGTAAAAGTATTTGTCAACGACACTGACTTTTTATTGTGTCTTTTTCCTCATTTTTTTGTTTCTTCTTGATGATCACTTTCAATATAAAAATTTCAATTTCTGTTCTCATAAGCATTTTGTATGGTCATATAACTTTGATAGTTTATTACCTTAAAATTGTCTTTTTCCTTTATGAGATTCTTCTTAGCTAGACGGTGGACCTCATCTACGCACTTTCTAATTTTTTAGCTTTCCTTTTTTATTGCTGATCATTTAAAATTTTTGTTCTACTCTGTGACACCCCAAAGTTACCTTCCCACCCAACTATTTTTTTTAAAAAAGGGGTTCTCATATGTTCATTTGCAAACACTCTCAATTTTTTTCTCTTTCTTATTTCTTATATCCTGTTTTTAGGTATACATTGAATATTTACATCCTCTTATTGATTTAAATGTATAGATTATGTATTATAAAAGTTTTATTTTAACCCCTGCATTGTATCCATCTCCACTGTTATTCTTTTTCTAGTTATTACTATTTTTTTAATCTGTGTTTCTCGTGTTTAGGCTTTCTTTCAAAAGTCTGATAAAAAGTGTCTTTCCTTGGAAGGATGAGATATGGAAAAATAATTCAAAGTTCAATGTTTGTGACAGAAACTTACCAACTAGTGAGTCCCTTCGCAGGTGACCTATAGAGATGTGCTGCTTTGTTGAGGATCTCCAAATAATAAATTCTTTACTTCTCTCTCTCTCTCTCTCCCCCTTCCTCCCCCTTCCCTCCCTCCCCTCTCTGTCTTTCTGGATAGAATCAGACAACCTCTTGTCTGTGTTTGCAGCTAGAGAGTCCTGGGTAATCTATGCTTCCTTGAGGTCACAGGGGGCTGATAGTCTTATCTGATGCCTGAATTTTCATTTGACACTCACCCTGCTGTCAGTTTACTCCTCTCCCTAATCCTTTACTCTTGTTGCTCCCGTTGCCTAGAGCCCTCTGGTTTGCTGTCTCCACTGAATGAATCTTCTCCTTCTCACTTAAGCAGAGGACATAAGATTGGGATCTGGCTGCTTTTTACATGTACTTGTATTGAATTCCCCTGTTTTTATCCCCTTGCCCTATTGTCACTTTTGTTGATATCCTGTGACTCCAGTTCCTGAGTCTTTATGAGGCAGTGTGACAGGCATGGGCTTGCTCCTCCTTGGCAACTCCCCCTGCAAACACTTCGAATTCGCATCCACATTCCTCTTAATTCTTGTTGAATGTACTCCTGATCGCTCACTTTTTGTGGACTTATGTAGTAGTTATCTATTGCTGTGTAACAAGTACCCTACGCTTGGCTGATGAAAACAACACGTATTATATTTCTCAGGTTCTGAGCCTTAGGAATCTGGGCGCTATTTAGTTGAGTGATAGTAGCTCCTGGTCTCAGGAGATGGCTAGCAAGCTTTCAACTGGGGCGGCCATCTACAGGCCCAGGTGGGGCTGAAAAATCCATGTCAAGATTACTCATGTTGCTGGTGGTAGGTCTCTGTTTCTCATTGGTTGTTGGCGAGAAGGTTCAGATTCTCCTTATATGAGTGTCTCCATTGAGCTCATCACTATGTAATAGTTTGTTTCACCCACAGGGAGAGACAAGAAAGAAGGGAGAGAGCACACAGTGTAGAAGCCATATTCTGTTCTAACCTATTACCAGAAGTGATATACTATCACTTTTGCCTTATGATACTGGGCAAACAGGTCAAATTTGGTAGAATGTGGAGAGATGACCCAGGCTACGAATGAACCCCAGGTACCAGGAGACAGGTATTAAGGGGAACTATCTTGTAGGCCAGCCTGCGTGGTTTGTGTCTTTTTGGATTTATGTACTGTTATTTGTGAAGTGTGGGAGAAAGAAAATATAAATGTGTGGGTTCCATTCATCGTCGCTAGCCAGAAATACACTGAAGTTTTTAAAAGCAGGACATATTGAAGGAGATATGGAGATTAGGCTATCGATGGGGGAAAATGGCCACACTTAATTGTTTTTACATCTGGGCCCATCTCCACAATGGAAAATAAATAAATAAAAATCCTTGAAATACCAAGCGGTCAAAAATGTAACCAAATTTATTCCATGCCAATTGAATTGCTCATAGAAGAAATTTGACAGATCCACATACTACCTGCGATTCTAAAACCCTGACTAATACAGATGAAATTCTACCTGCAATTTCATTTAAAGGAATGCTGGGCATTTAAACTGAATTTTCTGGGACTAGCTGTTTTCTGCATTTTTTACTTTTTATGTTGTTAAGAAGAAAGCTTTGGCCAGAGGCAATGTTCTGGAAAGAGAACCTGATATACAGATGCTTTTCTCAATGGCATGAGGAGAGTATGTTCTTAATAATGCGAAAATTGTAAATTGATTGGTTAGGTCAGCCTTTTTAAGGTTGGGACTGAGGATAATAGGAGGTGTCATGGTGGATGGAGCCCATTTGTGACCATTTCACTTTTAGCAGGGGGTGGCGGAGGACGGGAGTAAATAAAACGTATACTCTCGGATTTTCTGCAGTCTCGCCACAGTGCCAAATGTTCCGCGATCAAATCGTCAACCCTCCCAGCCTTAGTTTTCAGGCAACACATTCCCACGGATTTTCAGGAACTCAAATCACACTCAGTGCGTACCTTTAGCTGGCAAAGTTGCTGCCGCAGTGCTTTACAGTGAGCAGTTTTATTTGACCGTTTATGCTACAGGTGAGAGAGTACCCTTATTTAAAACACTAGCAAGTAAACATAGTTTCACATGAAATGGACTTATACAGTTATCCCTTGGAAACGTGTAGCTTTCAGTATCGACATGAGGCCCAGCATGGTTCTCCCTAGGTCTTCCAAAGCTGAAACACAGATGTCATCGTATTTGGTATATTTCTCACCCAAAATTTCATTATTATGTGACTGATCTTAATAAATTAGCAATCCATTCTCTAGCCATGTAATGTTTTATAAATATCTACTTTATTTATGTACACATGGATATTCTATCAATATGAATACTGACATATGTGAAGCAGATGTGGAAGTGGTCACAGAATTATCAGGGCATAGAGAAGATCTCTTGAATAATAGCTAATTTATTTTTTCCAGCTAGTTCCATTTTTAACTTTTGAGGAGTCTCCATACTGTTCTTCACAATGGCGGTCCCAATTTGCACTCCCACCAAAAGTGTACAAGGGTTCCCTTTCCCCCAAAACTTCCATATGATCCAGCATTCCCACTTCTTGGTGTATATCCAAAAAGATACCTACACCTCCTAAGTTCATTGCAGCATTATTTACAATAGCCAAAATACAGAAACAAACTACGTGCTTGTCAATGGATTTATGGATAAAGAAAGTGTGGCACATATGCACAATAGAATATTATTCAATCACTAAAAAGGAGGAAATCCTGCCATGTGTGACAATATGGTCATAAACATTGCAGCTCAGCTGTGAAGGGTCAGAGAAAGAAACACCTCTGTCCCTCTCTTGCTTGCCCTTGCTTCTCTGGTCAGAGCTGCCTAGTGACCAAACCCAGCTAGAAGCTAGAGATCCGAGGAGCCCAAGTAAATCATATTGCAAGATCAGCACCCAGGGGCAGAAAGGCAGAAAAAAAGCAGAGAATGGAATCTCAGCAGCTGGGCTGTGAGTGTAGAAATTCTCTCCCTATTTTAAGAGTAAGAGCAACTGAGACATAGAATAGCCCATTCACAAAACCAGAAATAAACGATTCATTTAATAATTTCTAGGACATGGCTATATCCACTTTGCCTGGGATATGCTACTTGGCATTTTGTTTTGTGGCCTTTTAATGGATGGGTGTATCTCAGGAGATGTGTATAAATGCCCTTTGGTGTGGGTGGTCCATGAAACATCTAACCAAAGGCTCGTAAAACTCATCATATTTGCTTCTGGAAAATGGACAGATTTTTAAATCGTGTGCATTCAGACCAAGATTTGAAAACTTTACTTGATTTGCAAGTGTGTCTCCAAAGATACAGAAATATTAATGGAATCTATCTATTATCTTGTGCCTCAAAAAACTATTTAATTAGTACTTAAGAATGAATGGAAGCATTATACTTACGTGCAAGCATTTAACAAAATGTGTTTTTTTATTTATTCTCTTTTGTGTTTCTACTGCCTTATATGGGATAATTTTAATATTGTTAGAAAATCTAAGTAATTCAATTTCATGTTAGCAAAAACTATGTTTAAAAATATACATTACACCTTTTGTGAGTCTTCATGATGCTTAGGTAGTGGTATTGCCTAAATATGTGAAATGGTTAATAGTTCAGGAAGACAATCTAAAAGTAATTTGTTTTTCTGTTTAATGTCCTGAATGATGTGATATACCCCATACCTTTCACTATAGTTCTCTTGTTAGAAACAAACAAGCAAACAAAACATCAATCTTGGGATACCCAAGTTACATAAAGATAGTAATTTGATCATGGAAAGCAATCATAAGTGTGTCAACCTATTGTTTCTTTCACAAATGCATTACAGCATCTGCTTTAACGTCAATTAAAGACAGTTTAGTACTTTGTAACAGACCAAGCCACATGGTATCAAATGTTTACATTGTCTATACTTTAAGAAATGTGATTTGAGCCAAAGTTTCCATGAATATAGGGGAAAAATTGGTTATATAATTAGGTGCCAATATAATTTTATCATTCCTTGAGAATTTTTCTGAGCTTTTTAGGAGCTGAAGTATTAGACCTACCTGGTTGCATTCAGAAGTAAGAGTGCATGGGATCCTGGATCATTGTTTTCATTGTGATTTCAAAGTTCCCCAGTCTAAGTCAGAGGCAACAGAGTGCTAATTTGCATCCACAGCTAGAGAGAAAGCATCTCAGTCCTCATGTTACTTAACTTCTCTGTACCGTGGTTCACATAGTGAGAGAAGAGGCCTACGTGAGTCACTTACCTGTGTCTACTCATGATTTTTCTCTCATGATTTCAATCCATTAACATCTGCATTTCGTGAAATATCTAAGTCAACACTGATTCTGTACTAAAATATACTATCTATGATAGTTTTGAAAAATGTTTGAAATCCACAGAGATTTGTTTAAGACCCCAGGAAAATAATTACTTCTTATTAAAAACACGGAAGAGGTTTGGCTGCTGGGTAGAGAGGCAGGGAGAGAGCTGAAATTCTCTAATAGGGTGAGGATTCAATAAAATGTTATCTCAAACTAACGGGCTCTGGCAACTTTTCTTTTCTGTCTGCAAATTCTGTCTGTGGCGTTACTGCAATTAGGCCAAATCGATGTCCTTGGCAATAACGGTCATGATGGTACAATGACAGATGGCAGGCCACTGGGACCCAGGGCGCTGTCTGGAAAGGAGCATGAATTTCAACTCTGTCTCCCTTTGTCTACTAAGGCCTCGGTAGTCTCAATTTTCCTTCTTTTTCTCTCTCTTTCTGTTTTTAAACATATGCCACAATCGTCTAGGTCACGGGTTGGCAAACTTTCTCTGGGTAGTGCCAGACAGTAAATATTTTTGGCTTTGTGGCCAGTTTCTGTTGTATCTGCTCAAATCTGCTCTTGGGGAGTGAAAGCCTGCATAGACAATGACAACTCATAAATGAATGAGGCTCCCTGTTTTTCAATAAAACTTTATTTACAAAAATAGGCCAAAGGCCAATTTGGTCTGAAGTCTGTGGTTGCCAATTCCTGGTACAAAGTCATTCTTATCAAAAGTTTTGAGAATACGGAAATATAGCTTTTCCATGGAGTTAAGAACCTCTTTTAATTATCTTAAAAACTGAAGTTATTGGATTGTGACTATAGATGAGCACATAAGATCTTAGATAGAGGGCTAAAAAAGGTTCTTTTTGCATTGTGTAGTAGAAGAAAGGTTAGAAAGCTGTCTAGGTATATTTATTTGTGTTACTGCTAACTTTTGCCACCATTGTGAGCATTTTAAATGTCCCCTAGTAATTTCTGGCTGTCTTGCATAGGATATTATCAATCGCCAGTGTTTTCTGGTCCAGGCCCAAATCCCAATCCTGTTTTCATCATAGTAAACCCTGAAGACATTTTAATTTGGGAGATATTTAGAGGTTTTATGTGGCCTTCACAGATATGAATGAGAGTTTGCGACAGTGTGACATTTTTATTGTTTTAATTTGAGAAATAGTGAATGTACACTAGGTTTACTCTTCTCTGACATATCTGGTTTTCACACACCTGAAGAGAATGGAAATTAAAAATCCTAGTCCAGCTAACATTGAATTTTACCATCTCATACTATTTGCTTATTGTCTCTGACTTAATGTTTTTATATGTAATAAGATTGGGGATAATAAATTATTTTTTGATAAAGTGGAATCAGTTTTATATGGAAAGTGCTTAAAAAGTGCATGCAGTATGTTCACTAAATAGTTGCTAATATATTTAATTAGCTAAGGAAAGATCGACACATTATCAGATGACAGTATTATGGGACATCATCCTAGTTTGTGATTAGAAAGTTTAAAAGTAAGAAATTTGTGTCAGTATGCCCCAAAAGAATCTAATTAAATAGAATTCCTATCACTATTAATTAGAAGCAAACTTATACATACAAATTAGGCATATCACTGAACTTCTGAATTCTTAATATTAGGTCATTCACGATGATTACTCTATTCACTGGAGAAGATGTCACAAGCCTGTCTTTGATTAACATGTCAATTGCTTCCCAAAGTCACCTGCAAATAAACAGTTGTTGACCTTTATGAACACTTTCATGGGTTCTCGACCTCCTTCCTCCCCACCCCCACCCCTGAAATAAACAGAGGCAGGTGACTGAAGTGCCATTTCCCAGCATCTTGTGTGAATCACTACTTATTCTTTTCACTGGAGTGGACAAGGGACAAGGACAGTTTGGGTTCAAGGCTGCACAGTGGCTGTCTGCACCACGAAGCGTCCCATTCACAATGTTGACAAGGAATTTCCTCAAGGATTACTGGTTGCTTTGTCCTAAGGCATAGCAGTTTACCTTCCTTGGCATTTATGTTTTGTAGGTAATTTTGAGCTGGAGAGTCTTGAAACCATTTGACTTGGGGAAGAAAATTACTTGGAGCACTATGAAAATATCGCTGAGACCATGTGGTTTTTAAACTCTTTTGCACTGTACTCTGCTTCCCAATTATTTCCAGCTGTGTCTGGCCACTAGGCGTACCTTCACAACCTGTTTTTTTTTTTTTTTTTTAATGGTTGTGAAGTGCCATGATTCGTTTATTTGTCCAAGTGAATGTCGAATGTCGAGCAGAGGTGGATTCAGCTCTCTACAGAACTCTTGCTTCTTTCTGCTGGAACTTCAGGCCTCTCTCTTTTTTCCTGATTTTATATTTCTGACAAGTATAGGAAGTAAAAAAAATAGATGAAGTCTCGATCATTTTTCCTCCTCTCATTTACTCTTTGCAAATATAGATGGCGATGAAATCTCACTTATCCTCCCTATGAAAAAAAGATGCATTGTAAAAATGGAAATTTAGAGTTAAATGAGTAGTCAAACCACCTGTTGGGATCGTCCCTTTTCCAAGCCATTAATAGCATCAATTTGCCAGTGAGTCTTATAATGGATGGACTGCCTGCCTGGCCTACTTAACATCAATTCATTAGTCAGTAATTTGTGTTGTTTGCTGTTCTGTTTTCTTTAAAATAGTCTAAAACTTAGACACCCAACTTATTTTACAGTGCTTTGCACCATTTTCCCCTTCATGCTGAATTGCCCAAACATAACCTTCACTCATTCAAATTCTGATAAAGGTAACCTTCAGCATTTGAATGGCATGTATAAGTATCAAGAATACCACATGGTTACCTATTCCCAGGGCAGATGTCGAAAATATTAAATGACTAGTAGAGACTGAACAACAACCAATCAAAAACAGATGCCCTGTCCAATCACAATGGACACCGGTCCTAAGCATAGGCACAGCCTACAGGTGCTGACCAGCTGCCACCAGCCTCACCTGCTCCCAGGGGAGGCTTGCAGCTGCTTCCAGACCCAGGAGGTTAGCAAGGGACAGAGAACATGTAATAATGTACTTTCACTATGACTTGACTTTGTCAACATCTCTTTGTACTTCATTTAGCCCTATTTTTAACCAACGATCTGAAGGTATTCCCATACAAACAAGGCCCTTTATTAGTCTTCTAATTCTAAGAAGAATTTGAGTCAGAACTTGATGCTGTGTAATATTCTGAAGGGGAGAAACTCCCTGATCCCAACAGAAAACAGGTTCAAATATTAAAATAGTTAGCTTTCCCTGGATTGAGGTCTTCCTTGCAACTTCATTGCTTTGTTTAAAGCTGGTTTGAAGAAGAGCAATAAGAATATATCAAAACTCATATTCATAAATTCACTCCAGAGAGAACCACAGATCACTTTTAAATTCTCTCTGCTTCTGCTTCCCTCCATTAGCAAAAATAATGAAAGTCTATCCAAAATAAAAAAAAAAGGCCCCACACTAAGTACGTGAGTATATGCACGCACAGTATTTATTTTTATACACATGTGAGTGAAGCCTACACATAATTCTGTATGTTATTTCTCTAAATTTAGCTTCAATTCTACCAGAAAATTCTATATGGTGCAGAAAATACCATTCATCCCTGATGATAAATTTAGTAACCAAAAGTTGGCAGAATATTAATAGATGCGAGAGGTCATTGCTCTCTTGCAACCACTAAAAACATGGTCTCTGTTATAAACATTTGAACAAGGTTTAAATTTGGTTAGATTATTTATAAAATGAGAACTTTCCAGACATTCCTCTCTGACATCCTAGGAGAATGGTCATCTCTTCCATCCTCTGTATTCTCGGAGATGTATAAGGTGCTTCCAGCATGTGTCTTCAGGGCCACATATGCTGGGAAAGCGTAAGCGAAACTCCTTTTGAGTCAGGCGTCCCACAAGCCCATGCATTCCACAAATCATAGTAAAACAACCCATCCATTCATTCTTTTGCTTATTTATTCCACAAAATTTTATTGAGTGTCCGCACTGTGCCAGAGAATACTGATGCAATTTTGATAAGTACAACCTCATCCTGTCTTCTAGACGCACATACTTCAGAGGCAAAGGCAAAACAAGTGTAAATAAAAACGAATATCCATGGCAACGTATATGCTACCATTACAATAAGGACCAGATGCTAGTCAAATACAAAGGAAGGGGAACTAAGGGTTTTAGGGTCTATCCAAAGTCATTATCCCCTGAAGGTTCTCGAGGAGGTCATTCAGAGGCAGCAAAAATAGCAAAACCATTAGGTGAGTGAGAACCTATCACCTAATTCTAATCAACATAATATAATTTCTCTGATACTTGAAGAATAAAGCTTCTCTGAAGTAGCTAGATACATAAAGAAGAATAGGATCCAATTTACAAACGGAGTCCAGGGATACATTATTTCCTTACATGGGGGAGCAGTTGATTAGGGTTAAGTCAACGAGCCTGTGGAACATCAGGCAGGAAGGCAGGGCTAAAGCAGACCACTGAAGTCCATGGGTTGTGTCCTTGGCTTACGTGCCTCCTGATATCCCCTTTCAGTTTCTCTCGCCCTCCTGACTGTTTGAGGCCTCTGTCTCTTTTCAACTTCCATCTTCGTCTTATACATAAAGATGCAAATTCAACCTATCCAGCTATCTTTCCTTTATGTTTCAATTGCGTGAAAATATGCTCCAGTGAGACTCAGTGTTTACCATTTCAGTATTATCATGAGAATCTGATGACATGAGGATGTGTTTCATTATAATCCTAACAGACGTAAGAAAATGGATTGTTGTGATAGTTTACGTATAATAAGTGTACATGTTGACACACACAAACACACAAATGAACGAACTACTCTGATACATATTCTGTAGGCCTAGTATATAACACACCCATACGTATGACTGACAATAATTAAAGATTCGTTTTTCTGTACTACAACTCTCAGAAATTACATCATGCAAAATGATTTGAAAGTGATTATGTTTTTCACGTAGAACGAGTCCATTTATTCCGTTCTATTTCAGAGCTCCCGACTGTTTAAAAGAAAATTAAACACAGCAAAAATGTCTGTCAAATACTCCAGAGGGGCCTCCAATTCTTTTCTCTGTGGGTTATGCTGCACAATTTCAGCGAGCACTTTTGAGAAAATGGGTGGAGCGGAAGCTTTGAACTCCGTGGAAGACAGACACAAAATGTCTCAAGCACTCTAATTGTTTTTCTGGGAAATTTAGTAATTATAGAGAAGTTCTGTTTATTTTAATGGCTTCTTATCACCACATGCAACTCACTTAATGACCACATTTTCTCCAGGGACCTTCATGACATCATCGAGTAGCCCCAGTGCTTCCTGAAACTTTAAAATTCTGTCACAGCCAATTTTCAGGATTGCAGAGCATTGTGGGATTTCTGGGGAAGTCTCACAAAGCTCTCTTACATACATACACATACACATATACAATGGAGAGAGTTTAAAGCATATCATTCACAACGTAAAAGTAAGGCATATATTTATTTGCAGTTTGCAATGCAGTGGGGTAAAGGTTGGGCTCGTTTTAAATCAATGTAGTATCTGGACAGCCAGAGGGGTTGCTTCTCCAAAGCAGCTGGTCTGAATAAGGAACTTGCTCATAGAAAAACCAAAATAAAACAAATGAACAAACAAGCCAAAAACCAAAAGCAAACTCAGGGAAGCAGACAACAACACATTGGTGGTTACCAGAGGGGAAGGGGGTGGGGAAAGGGCTGATGGGTAAAGGAGGTCAATTATATGTTGATGAATAGAAATTAGACTTTTGGTGGTGAGCTCAATGTAAGATATACAGATGTTGAATTGTAATGTTGCACACCTGAAACTTATATAATGTTATAAACCAAGGTTACCTCAATTAAATTAATTAATTTAACAGAAGAAATTCTACCAGCGAGATACCAGGCAAAAGTCTGGAGTGCAACACGATTCTAGCGTGAATGAATGACTGGCGGAGGAGGGAGTGAATAAACAAGTAACTGAATACGTGAATGAAGGCTTGACTGAGTGACTGTTGATTTATCAGATGGTGGGGAGTGGGGAAGATATACAAATCTTAAGAACTGCCCTGCTGGAAGACTTCTCTGAAATAATGGTTTATCATATTTCTCTGGAGGCAGTTCCATTTTTACCTATTATTTCTCCATTCCAAGTTTTATCCCAACAGCATGATATCTTTAACGATGGATTTTTAGCACTTCCACTGATGGATTAGGGAGATTTGGAGGCAGGTATTGGGAGTAGGGAAACGTTTTACTGCAGTTAAATCATATGACATGTTTGGCCACGTATTCCTCAACTTTGAAAGAATAACCCAAGATTCTCTTTAAGCAGATGAGAGTTCCTCTGTGGAAAAGAGAAATAATTCCCTTTCGATCCGGTTCCCGATTTCCCTGTAGCTTCTCATTGGCCTTTCCCTTCTGTTCCTACAGGCCTGCCAAGGTGCACTTTTCAGAGAACCAGGAGGTCATCAGCCCATCCCCAAGCAGCCCAGGTTGGGGGTTGGGCAGAGAGGTCATTTTAGGTTGTGGCTTGGGAACTCTGACCCCAGGCACAACATAGAGCACAGCGTTAGTGATTTTCTCATTTCCACCGAAAGCAGCGGCCGGCTTGCGACGGGAATATCAAGTGTTACCACGGGCTGCTGCAGCTGCGAGCCATTATTTCCAGTGGCAGTGGAAACGCATTGAGCGATCTCCTGGGAGATTGTGCAAAATGCTGTGGTGGGTTTAATATTAACCCTTGCCACCGCTGTAGCTAAGACTTCCGGCGAAGACCGAATTTTACTGGTCAGCTGCTGCCAAGTTTTAGAAAAAAACAGACTTCATCCCACGCAAGCTGGAGTTTGAGATGGAAAGCCAGTGCTTTCTTGGAAGCCCTTTGTCTCCACTTGACAGTTTCACACCCCACAATGTCTGTTTCATAGCGGGCTAGAGAGCTTTCGAGGAGGGGAAGGGCTGGGAGGAGGAATGTGACCGAATGCCTTTTTCTTTTATAGTTTAATATGTGCCTAAAAAAAAAAAAACTATATTACATTACCAGGCACACTTCCATTTTATGTCGACAGCTATTTTTTGGCCCTGACTTAATTTGAAATGTCTTTATTATTTGGTTGTGCTTATTGTTTAGAGAAATTTGTATCTGTAGTCTCCTATGTACTGTTTTCTCTTTAAGGCAAATTTCGAGTGAGTTCTAAAGTCCTGAAAAACACAAAAATGACAAATGCAAGATGTAATCTGTTCAGACTGGTCACATGTGTACATAATTTCAGGCTTTGATGCCTTTATAGTAATTCTACAAATTTGGATGCCAGTTTGCCATGTTGATTAAAGGCCACATAGTTCCATTTTGACATAATTTCTGCAATTAAATAGCTGCAATTAATTAGTAAATATAGTCATATGATCTGAAAAGCCAGCTTAAAGCAGGGTTTCCCAACGTTGACACTATGGCATTCAGGGCTGGATAACCCTTTATTATACGGGGGCTGTCCAGGTCACTGTCCCCACGATGTCTCACAGCATCCTTGGCCAGCAGCACCCCTCTCCCCGACTGTGACAACCAGGAACATCCCCAGACATCATCAGTGTCACCGGGGAGCAAGTCCACCCCCGACTGAGAACCACTGGTTTAGAAAATAATGGTTAGAAGGAAAGAGCATAAACACACTTCTTTAAAAAATCTGTGAACAGTGTCTGTATCACCTAGGATATTTCATACTTGGGATCTAAACCCCTGATCGCAAATCCTTAATCATTCTGGTTCCTACACAGTCTTCACTCACTTTTTGTTCTCCCCTTTGGTGAACTTCAAAGAGCAACATCCTGAGCCCTTTTCTTTACCTATTGACTGTTGAAATCTTCAGGTGGTTCCCAGCTTGGCTTTTCATTTTCACTTAAGAATTAAAGCCTTCAACACTATAACTTAAGCTCCCAGCTGCGGGCTGACTCTATCTCAGGCTCCCGCCCTCCCTTGCGTGCTGCCATCCAGGGAAGCCCCAGGTGGGAGCAGATGGAGAGCATGGACTCCCCAGGAGTCACCAGTGAGCTGCCACCCTTGATCGGGGGACAGAAGCAGAAAGAGACCATTACAAACAGCTGGCAGTCCCCACTCTCAGCAGCAAGGGAGCTGGTCCCTGCCACTGACAAGTCGGAAAGCATTCTCATACACTGACGGATTCTTTTCTTCAGAGAAAACTGAGCTTTGTTCCATTCCACTGTTTGTCTGCAAACACAGATTGCCCCCCAAGCCCAGCGAGCCCTATTTCCACCCCGTTTTAAACTTAGATTGCTCTGGGAATAGAGTTCCTCCAAACTGCCTTCTGAAAGATCCTGTATTCCCACAAGAACATAACATTGTTAAACAGCAATTTCAGCTGAAAGTTAACAAGGTTTTAAGGCAGTTAAAAAACTGCGAAGGCCTGATTCCCAGTGTGAAACACAAAACCTGTGAAATTCAAATACGCGGGAGCGCTTTCATTTTCTCAGCGCTATGACGAGGGATGAAAATGTTTCTTTGTTTAAAAAAAAAAAAATCCGCAGGCCAGAGTGCAAAGACATGGAGGGTTCTTCAACTTGCTATTTATTTTTTTCTTTCACTAATTATGAGCTGAAAATAGTTCAATGTGTAATACAGGTAGGTGAGTTCATTTGTATGTACTGTCTACTCTCTTTGTATTCCGTCTCTGTATTAACACGGAAGCGTACGTGCATATATATATTATTCTTATATATGATCTACTTTATATTAAATATAATTGATAGGATCACTTAGACATATGAAAAGACTCCAGTAGGTTAAAGGAGCACATTATCACGTGCTGGTAGAATGAGTGTTTGTGGGTGCGTGGAAAACAAGTCTCAGTCTTAGCTTGCTGTGGGACTATGGTCTAATAACTTGATCAATATTTCAGGAATCCTAAGTTTTCTCCTATATAATGGTAGGACACTAATACCCTAATATTCCCTACCCACTCCAAAAATCATAAAAGGCCTTTAAAAATGCAAAGTATAGAAAACATATCGAAATACATATTTATATAGATGTAGACCTAGATGAACTAGGTACTAAAACATTTTTAAGGGCAGCTACTATGTGAAATGAATTCTGTATTCTGTGTACAATGTAATGTGATGTTAAATACACAGTTATTTTATAGCCATGCAAAAGTTCTATACTGATGTGACAAAACGAATCAACATTCAACTGTTTGAAAACTAGGATTTCTAGGGCATAAGGTGGGTTAGAAATAGAGATTTTCCCCAAAGCAAAGCTTTACTGCAATATTAGCTTCCCCCAACTTTGTAAGATTTTTAAGTATTTTGTACCTAGCATTCAAATGTAGTTACTGAAAGTGTGATTCTGAATGATATAATGAAATACCTAATTTATCTTTTGAGTGTTATACTGTAGCTGGAAATACCTGCAAATACTTTTGGGTACATGAATATTGATTAAAATAGTATTCATTTTGTCTTACCTTACCAAAAGGATCAGGAGAATTTTATTGTACACAAAAGCATTCATCTGTAACAAATAGTTATATAAAGTGAGAGATGTCAACTTTTCTTTATTAGTGTTACTAAAATATAGTTATCAAAATATCTCATCTCTAAAAATTTGTCAATACTCTTTTGTCTTTTATGACTTGTTTATTGTAGTTACTCTTTACTTAGACTTGTGATGGGTCTAATTTAAGAGATACAACTTTCAAATCAAAAGAATCAGTAGAATCGCTAACACAGAACCCTTGGACTTTGGAATCCATTTTCAATTGCTAGACTATCAAAGTGTCAGATAAATCAGGGACCTACAAGGGAAACTAAAAGAATTATAGTAAGTCCATATAATGTGATAGTTCATAGCCATTTATAATTATATAGTAATCACTCAAAGATGTGAGAAAATCTTCAAAGCATAATGTTAAGTAAAACAGGCAAATCACAAAATGCTGTAGCTAATATTATCTAAGGTGAAGGATATTTGTGTATATATATATGCACACATATGAAGCATATATTATGATATGTGTAAAATATATACCAACATACATGAAATGTATGATTGTCTCATGTGCACACATATGAAAAATATAGGAAAATGATCGGTCCGATGGCATATCTCTGGAAGGTAGACGTGTCAGTCATTTGAAATTGG
>VMDR010009226.1:0-34078 GCA_007922815.1 Macrotus californicus
GTAAAAGTAGTGGTAGGCGAGAAGTAATAACTATGTAAGCTAAAACTAATAGATAAAAAATCAATAATTTTAATGAATATATTCAGAATGTTTTTCTTTGGAAAAAGTCAGTAAATAGATAAGCTTAATTTAAAAATCCAGATAAAAAGCACAAAAATCACAAAAATAAATTGGAAATAAGAATAGATAGAGAGGAACAGAATACATAAAGAGGAAGTTAAGATAATTGTTGGAGACTGTCTCAACTCTGGAAATGTATTTTAAAACCTGAATAAAGTGCATGATTGTCTAGGAAAGCATAAGCTATTAGAAAAGGGCAAGAGTGATCAGATTAAAACAATAGATGTCTTTTGTTAAAAATTATAAGTTTGTAGGCATGTGATAGGTTGGGTGACTCAAAGTTTTAAAAATCTAGAGAATCAACTATGAGCTCAGTAATGTATGTTCAATTGGTAAATCAGCATAGAACACAAACACATCAAAATGCATTCTAAAGCCATGATTTAACTACTCTTAGGTAATTGTGTCAAGCCTACAGAAGCAAGCAAGGGACACAGGACAGAAAAAACTTGAAAGGACCACTGTTGGGGAATTAGTGATGCCTTCACTAAAAGATGGAATGCCACTTAAAAGGCGATGCCTCTCAGTTTCCTGACTTCGCCAGGCTGTTGCTCTCTCTCCAGTTCTCTACTGTCGGCATCTGGTTTAGCACCTGTCACTCTGTACCATAGTTATGCATTTATGTGTTGTCTTAGTCACTGGCATTGAAGTCAGTGATTATCCTATTTTGTTCTGCATTTCAGGGACCTGCCACAAAGTTCAGCTCATTGTAAGGATTCAAAGATTACTGAATTCATTCATTCATTCATACATTCAACAAACACTTTTTTGAGTTTTGACTCAAGCCTCACATTTCTGCGCAGCTCTCCCAAATTCAAAGCCTTGTGATCAGCCAGTTCTTTGCTGCAACTCTCCCAGTGCCAAGTGAAGAACCTTGGGATCACCGTCACTTGTCAATCTCCAGGCAAACAGAGCTCAGAATCATTTGGGGAAGGATGTCCATCAAACTTCCAAAACAAAGAGAAGACTCTCATATCTAGAGCCAAGTGCTGGCCACATTAAAGAAAGAGGTTAGTGACAGAGTTGAACACTAGACACCTGCTAGGGGAAGGAGCCTGGTCTAACCCACTGAGAGATCTCCTGCCAGAAATGGCCAGTGCCTTTGGAGGTAACAACAGTATGGACTCAGAGGGCATCTCCTCAAGATTGGTGGTGCTCATTTGTTCAGCATTGGTCTTGTCTCTTTGCATAATAACTAATATCTTTTAAAAATAGAACTCCTTTAGTGGTGCAGCTCACCTAGTCCATGAGGAAGAGGGATGTTCCTGAGGGCCTAATGGGCTTTCTCAGGAGAGGCATCTCCGAGGGGGTGTCCAGTGCAATGACAACAAAGCTCCCTCAGCCCTCAGATACCCTTTCTAGAGCCCAAAGGTAACCACTTGAGGGAATGCATTGTCTAGACTGTGTGCAGACTGAGTAGGCTGTCCTCAGTCTGCAGCCTTGGATTACAAAGACTACCACTGATGCATCAGACTTCCTGATCCAATTGGTCCAATGTCCTGCCTATGTGGGGACCCTCCAAGCATAAGAGAGCTCCATGTGATTCATTAGGAAAAGAAAAGGTGCTACAGAAAATGTTCTCCCCACAGTTCTGCTTTAAGCTGGAGTCGTGCCCAAGCTGGAGTCCCTGTTAGGAATCCTAAGTGAAGAGAGCACGGGAAGCCATCAATTTTCAGAGTGCAGAGCGACTGGGACCACCTGGGAGGCTGGTGCCCCCGCAAATGCAATGGCTTTTCCACAAAGGTCTACTCAGTGCTCCCTCAGCATTCTTTCCAGTCTTCCCTTTATGCTTTAACTCTTGCCATCCTTGAGTTTCTCAGAAAGTTGCTTATGCACGTATTAAAATATATACAGTACTTTTATTTTTATTCAACTCACCCTAACAAAATTCCTAAGATTTAAAATTATTTTTAAGGAGCTCTAGCTGGTGTGGCTCAGTGGATTGAGTGCGGTCCTGTGAACCAAAGGGTCGAAGTTTGATTCCCAGTCAGGGCACATGCCTGGGTTGCAGCCAGGTCCCCAGGAAGGGGCGTGTGCAAGGCAACCATATTGCCTTGCACATATTGATGTTTCTCTTCCTCTCTTTCTCCTTCCCTTCCCATCTATCTAAAAATAAATAAATGAAATCTAAAAAAAAATTTTAAATTATTTTTAAGTAAAACAAATAATGTAAATATAGGAATGTATTACAATTGAATAGTCTCACAGTTCTGGCACAAAAGTGCTAAGTGTCTGTTGAATGAATGATTATAAATTTGTTGTGAAATCAGCTGAGCCCTTCGTACAGCCTTTTAAAAATAAACAAAAATAGATTTCTCTGAACCTGCCTGATATTTAAATGATTTCTCTGTTTGTATGAGAAACAAGGTAATGAATGTGACATTTTTTATCCCCAAATAAGCTAGATTATAGGGCATGTTGCCCAGAGACTTCTTGGTTCCATTTTGGAAATTAAGCCTGCAGTAGCTGCCACCAGGGGGCAACCCTGAGGGAAGCATGAAAACCTAACTTTCCAAGGCTTTCTCCATGTAGGGCCTGCTGAGAGAGACATGGAACATATAACACAGTCAGAGGCTTGATGTTTTTCCCTAGAAAATAAGCTCTCTACCAAAATGCCAAAATAAAAGTGTCTTAAAACTTCAGTATCTACATGTACACCTTGCATTAAAAACACCATTTGAAGCAAAATGATGAGGAACGGTGACATCAAAGGTGAAATAGCTGTCATGTTTCACTCGCATTAGAGCTGTCTGGAGTATGTCACCCACCGAGACCACACTGGCTCCTGGACCTGCACATTTGCTCCTGCTGTCTGCATTCTCCTTCCACCCCTCCCTGCCGGACTCCGCTGTGCACTGGTTCCTGGCTCTATTTTTAGGGCTCCTCCCAGGGTATCTGATGTGTGTGGAGGTTTATCAGCTCAGCCTCCTCCAAATTTCTATAAATCCGGGATTATGTTCACCTGGCAGGGCTTGCTTGGCAGCTCAGCTCCTTGCCATGCAGGCTTTGCCTCCTGCAGGACTCCCATTAGCCCCTGTGTTGGGGGAGGGGCTTAGGAGTCACCTTGGCACCATGAGGAGCAAACCTACTCTCTGTTTTGATTTCACCTGGCCAAAACTTAGCCAGGGACCTGTAAAGACTGCACCCCTGGGGCTTCCTCTTCCTTAGTCAGGGCTTCATAGACGGTATACAGCCAGCATTTCTCACAATTTGCAATTAATTATTTACCTCTCTTCTCTCTGTTAGCCTCTCCTGCCTGATCAGTGCTATCACACATTTACTGAGCCTTCAGAAAATGACAAAGTGTCATCGCTTTTTACTTGGTAGCTTTGGGACATTTGACCATTTGTACATTTTTAACATGTAACATTTAAACAAACACATAGTTTTATGTGATGTTTTTCTCACTGTGCGGGGAGGGCTTCATCTGATGATGACATGAAAAAGCTTACATCCAAATAACACACTTGTGTCCTGTGACACACAACACTTGAGCTCAGCGACACTCGCTTACCTTGCAACTCAAATCGTTGTACCCCAAATTGCACAGCACGCCTGCTCTCCTGTTATTGTAGTCCTGTGTCTTTTCTATTATGCAAGACTTAGCCTCTGCGTCATTTCTTTATTAGTTTTCACTTGAAGAAAAATGAGTGCTTAAGCTACTGAGTAGAAAATTAGCCTGTCTTGCGTTGTGTTCATTTTCCAGGCTAGCAAAGTACAGAAGCGAGCGCAGGAGGGAAGAACATTCGCTGGCTGAGTTCTGAGAGAAGAGGGCTCTAGTCCTGATTTTCTTGTGCCTACAGGTTTGGTGTTAGACAATTTACTTGTTAATCTTGACCTCATTTTCCTGAGAGAATGTTAGAATAGGGTATCTCTAAGGGGATTCTCAATCATAACATCCTATCACACTCTACTTGGCATACACCTTTACAGTGAAAGCCAATTACTTGTTACGTTGCAGTAACTTGTTTTATACGACAGTGGAATCTAGCGTGAGTGGGGAGAGAGCTTATTCTACGCCCTCACATCTAAAGCACTTGACTTCTCCTTGGTCCACTAAGGAAATACATATCATATTCATTCAACAAATATATGTTGACAAAAAGGAGGAAAGAAGGGAAAAAAAGGGATGACAGAGGAATAGAAAAGAATAAGAAAACAAGCACACTTTCCCTCTAAAATTGAAACACCTCTTGTTCCCCCAAACGTTAAGGGCAGACTAAAATCTGATCTGTCCCTGGAAATAAACAACCTCCACAGTTTGTTTTCATTGGCATGGAAAAGTGCCCACACTCTTCATCCTACTTTATTTCTTTTCTCTCTTTAAATTATGGGGGTGACGTTTCTGTCCAACACTGTCGTCCTCTATGCACGTAAGCACCGCAGTGATTCAGAATAATCGACTACGTGACAACTTGAGAGAAGTCATGTTAGGTCAGCAGTCTGAGTCACATATCAAACTACAATGGTATCATGGGACACCTCACATTTTAATCAGTCGGAGCTTAGATGAATGCAGGCATATTGATAGCATTTATGATCTGTCTACCAGCCTGTGGTGGGACAGAGAAACACTTTGAAATACAGTCAGCGGGCGTTAATTAACGGTAAATCATGATGGAACTCCTGTGGTATTACATGATGTACATGTGAATTCTCTACTAATTTTTAATGCTTGGTGGGCTCCCACAGCGTGGGATGAGAAGTATGATTATTTGTAGCCTTGCTTGATCTGTCGCGTACGTTGTCTGGGGAGGCAATGGGATCTGTGGCTGATGCACGTCCCTTCCAGGAGTATCACTTCTACAGAGGTGGCGTCACTCTTCCAGCA
Organism: Macrotus californicus; assembly: GCA_007922815.1. Classification (NCBI taxonomy): domain Eukaryota; kingdom Metazoa; phylum Chordata; class Mammalia; order Chiroptera; family Phyllostomidae; genus Macrotus; species Macrotus californicus. The sequence goes on from VMDR010009226.1 coordinate 4,952, forward strand.
TCGAGATAGGGCGTCAAGTGCTCAAGTGAAACATAACTGTGCAGTGACTAAACATTATCTCCCAGGAAATCCATAAATACGTTTTTTTTCCAGGGGCTAATAAGCGGAAAGTGGTTTCTTAATTACTAGTTCATAGCTGCCTGGTCTCAGATGCTGTGATTTTGAGTCTCGGATGCTCTAATCTTAGACTAATTGCATCCTTGACATCTAATTGTTTTGTTCCAGCACTGACAGCCACAGTGTGTTTACAACTGCTTCCTGGGGAGGGGTAAGAGAGAACAGGAAGGAAGCATCTTGTAACAGTGGACGAAAGATACTTAAGGATCCTCAGCCCCTCTCCCAAAATGTCTCAAAGCCTTCAAATCTCAAGAGTGAAAGAAGCATGCCACACCACTAGTACTACATTAGGTGACTGACAAATGAGTCAAAACATGCTAAAAAATGCTAATTGGATTCAACTGGCCTTTTTTCCCTCTAATTTGTATCCACAAATTAGCTCTTGTTAATCTACTTGTAAATATCAGTTGCAAAAATGTGAGAAGCAAATGAACAGTCTTCAAGCAAATGATGCATATTTTTTCCCAGAACCATCCTGCCGTTTTCATGCCCACTTATCCATACATTGCAATTGGCGCTGGAAAGGGAGACAAAAAGATTTCAGCTGGAGTGAAGGGCTTCATTTGCCTCTTTCTATGTGAAACCGACAGCCCCTTAGCCTGTGGGGGAAAAATACATATTTCTTCCTTTTGAAAATATCACAGGAGCAGCTGCTCCTCAGCTATTTCGAGTGGATTTTCTGAGAACAGCTTGTAACTGCAGTATCGTGTGTGGTGGATGGTTGGCAAGAGCCTGGCTGTAGGAGGGGAAATGTACAACCTAAAACCAGGGCAAGCTCCAGGAACTGACAAATGGGGGTTGGGGGCGGAGAAAGAGTCTCTGTCCCCAAAAGGAAAGAAATGGGTGGGAAGGCCCAATTATCCCAATGGCAAAATTGTTAGCCTTTTTTTTTTTATCTCAATCAAGCTCAACACTGCCAATCTGTTAACACAGTTTTATGTGCGAAAGGACAGAGCTTAGCGGTAAAGACAACAGAAAGGATCAGAAAAGAATAAAGGAAGAGAAATTCAAATGTAAATGAAATTCCAAGTCCAGCAAGGCAACATGTCAGGGCCTCCTTGCCTCCACAAGGGGTCTGAAGACAGCCCAGCAGGGCCGGGCTGCATGTCAGCTCCGCATGGCCCTGCACCTTGTATGTCTGGCTACAAGCTCAAGAGTTTCTCAGTCCCTGCTCTGGGTCATAGCTACCAGCCCTTGTGTGAGGCAGAGGAATATGGTGAACCTGTGGCATTAGTAACCAGTGTTGTCAGAAGAGCATCAGTATCTGAAGTCCAGCTGAGAGAACAGAGCCTCTCAGAACCCATGTTCTTAGTAATCAGAGGTTCAAAGCAGCAGCTACTTTGAGACCTCGGGCTTCTAGAAACACACTCATGACAACCATATGTATTACTCCCCGAATTCCATGTGCTTTTTATTCACACATCTAATCTCCAAATCATAAGTATTTTAGAATCTCAACATCTCAAATCTAACTCTAACCTGGGTCCTCCCATAAAAAGGTGTGTTTGTAATAGCTTCACCTCCTTTTGTTACAAAACATTTAGAAGTTAACAACTCTTCTGACTGACTCATATAGGAATTCTGTTTTTTATATTTGTTTCTGACTAACTCATTACCCCTGTCCTTAACTGTAGCTTTAACTGCATGTAGATATTTAAGTTTTAAAAAAATCACAGATTGATCCTTGGCTCCTGTAGCTCAGTGGATTGAACATGGGCCTATGAACCAAAGGGTCACTGGTTCGATTCCCAGTCAGGGCACTTGCCTTGGTTGCGGGCCAGGTCCCCAGTAGGGGGCGCATGAGAGGCCACTACACATTGATGTTTCTCTCCCTTTCTTTCTCCTTCCCTTCCCTTCTCTCTAAAAATAAATAAAATCTTTAAAAACAATCACAGATTGATACATCATAAGAGGCAAATAAATTCCAGTTTTCTAAGCATTTTGAAATATAAACTATACCTGAAAACAATGCATTTATGAACACTGGGGGAACTGTTTTCGGTGACTGTGTCATCACCTCCAGTGCTTTGGAACTCTAAAAGGGTGTTTTGGTTATCACACCGATCAAAGTCACTCCTGCACTTTAATGTGTGAGGGTCAGGGGAACCAGATGTATCGAAGTGAACTCACAGTCGTACACAATTGAAGAACTGCCCTGCGTTCTCTAAGACTGTCAGATTTCCCACAGGACATTCTTAAAGATGAAATACTGGTTTATAACTTCCTAAATCTGTATAGCATAACTCTGTTTTCAGAATACATGTAAGATATTTTTTGCATGGCTTAGTATACATCGACTATTCTAGGAATTGCAGTTACTGTATAAATGAGCAACGACTGTACTTTCTTTGGACCTTTACCAGGAGTTGATTACCATTCTGTAAAACCACAACATCACGGAAATGCTATTCCGGAAATCTGAGTTGCAATGAGTACACCCATGTTGGATGGCATCTGCAGCGGTCACACCCGTGGTGAGTCCACGTGTGGGCGCAAACACTGACCACTTCATCAGCTCTCCCAATGCACTCATGGCCAACCGCCTACGTCTTGGAAACACAGATTTCCTCTCCCTAAAATGAACCTCATTAGACCAATTACAGATGTATCCTTAATTGCTGTTACTTCATTTGGATGAGGTTTTCTTGTTATCACGTAACTGCCACGTGGCAGGGGACCTATGTCTGGGACCTCCATGAGCAAAGCACGCTCGTCCTAGAAGCTTTAACTCTCCCGACGTGGTCCAGTGTCTACGGGGTTCTCGGCCACTCTGACTCATGCAGTCAGGTTCTGCCACTTTCCTCTTGTGTTTTCTTTTCCCTTTTCAAGGCCTCATGGACAATTTTTATGACTTCAATAATTTCACTCTTTCTCTGTCTGCTAGTTAAGCTTGGTACTTTCCCTCTCCTCCTGGAGAGTCCTCTGCCCAGGCAGTACAGGCATACCTCATTCTACTGTGCTGTGTTTTGTTGTTCTGCAGAAATTGTGTTTCTCACAAATCAAAAGTTTGTGGCAACCCTGCATGGGACAAGTCTCTTGGTGCCATTTTCTGACAGGCTCAGATGATGGCTATTTTTTAGCAATAAAGCATTTTTTTAATTAAGGTATGTGCATTGTGGCTTTTTCAGACATATGTTATGGCACACTTAATAGACTAGTACAGTGCAAACAAATCTCTGACATGCACTGGGAAACTGAAGAATTCCTGTGACTCTCTTTATTGTGACATTTGCCCTACTGTGATGGTTTAGAACTGAACCCATGATATCTCTGAGGTATGCCTGTGTATAATTTCTGCTCTTGGATGATAAAAATTATCCACATCAGAATAAAATGGTCTGTCTTTTGCTCAGTAGGGTAGATATATTAATGCAAAGACTTAAAAGTCTGGTCCTTATAGCAAATAAGTTCTTAGAAAAATGCATACATTAGACATCACAGCCATTAAAACTATCCAATTGCTTTTCTCTGACTTAATTGGCCCTAAGTAATTTGTTCTGTTTGACTTTCTCTATAGAATTTCCCGCAGGGGTGAGACTGAGCTGATCAACTGGCACAATTTTCTGACACTCTTCGCACTTGTATTAATCATTACAAGTCAATAAATTGACATTCTTATTTTGATGTAAATCTTTTGTGAGCTTAGTTGCTCAATTCCATTCCCTGGGTCCAATTAGTTCTGGGTGTGCTAGCAAAATCATTCATGGATAAGCAAAATTGAGAGCCAGGGCGCAGAACGAGTACACACCTTTAGACGACGTAAACCACTGACTTCCAAAGGAAGAGCATCCCACTGCAGAGAGATAATATGCTGCAATGGAGGCAACCTCACACAGCAGCCTTAGGGGAAGAAACACCTGGAACTTAACCCATGATTGGCCATTTATCACTGGGTGACAATGAGGAACTAAATGTTACTGAGATAGTTCCCAAGACTTACTTCCAGGGGTGCTCAACTTTTTGGCACTTCTGGGCCACACTGGAAGAAGAATTATCATCTTGGGCCATACATTAAATACATTACAACACATAATCACACAAAAAAAGCTCATAATATTTTAAGTAAATTTAGAATTTTGTGTTGGCCCACATTCATTGCCATCCTGAGCCACACGCGGCCCACAGGTTGGACACTCCTGCCTTAATACACACACATTAACTTGGTATTTGCAGCTTTAAATCATTAGATGGCACATGAACCCTCCTGTTTGCACTCATCACAATGGGCTTTGTTATAAAGGAAGTGGCCCTGGCTCTCAGAACTAAGGCAATGTCTGAGTAAAGGATATATAGCTAAGGGCATATTCTTTGGATGTTATTACACCACTCCCATGCTGTCCTGGGACACCAACCCCTGTTATGATGGAGAAAACCCATCCTACACATTTGGTTATGGTTGAAGCCAGTAGCTGACTTCATTACCACTCCCTACTGCCTGCTTTCTAGCAATGGAAAGAGTAATCGCATGACATGCTGAGACTTACCCATGAAAATGGTGTCCACAGGACATTTCTGAGTAGCAGCCACTATCCCCCCCTGGTTCAGCAGAAATGATGAAAGTGACCCGTATGGAAACATGCACCATGCCTACAGGGGTCAGTAGAGTTGGGGCTAGTGCTTTATATTTTAGCTGATTGCCAGTGCACCAGATTCTACACTTTTATGATGGGCACTACAGCACTATAGAGGCCTGATGCTGGACCACGAATGGCCACAATGAGACGAGAAAGCCTCGTGACACTCAGAGACTACCAAACCATCGCAAACCAGGATAAATATCTGCTTGAAACATAAGTTATAGACTTTGTTAAAAATAATAAAGCTTTCTTCTCATCTAAGCAATAGCAGGTTGCAATTATTGTTTGCTTTGGCTACTGCATAGATATTTGGGTGGAGGAAATTGATCAAACCTTGTCAACACTTTGGGTGCTGCAATTCTTACAGGAATCCCGAAGACTCATCAGTTAAAACAGGTATATCATCTACCTAATTATGAAAAGTTAAATATAAAATATGCAAAGAAATTTGTATATAATAGGAATTTAAGACATGATTATTCTTAAACTATTATTGTAAATTAGAATTGGCCAAGACTTTCTACCATAGTAGGGGTAAAACTTATGACTCATCCCAACAGCCACATGCTAATGAATAACACTCATTTCTTGTCACATTTTCACTGTGGGAACTTTACAAGGACTATTCACCTCAGGTGTCTTGTAAATCACAATCATTTTCCCTATTTAGAAAAGCAAGTATCCCATCTAATCTGCCAGATTTTAAGAAAAATTACAAAAAATGAATAATAAATGAGTCCCTATATTCAAACTGAGTTGGTATAAATGGAATTTATGGCATTCTGTGGTAGTACTATTGGCATGCTATTGAACTAGTATGCGGGTGGCCCATCACTTAACAGGTCTGAGAGCCTATGACGATATAGGAGGGAATATGTACTTTGAACCATGTGGCTTTAACAGTTGAGAAATGGGAGATGCTCACAAGAGTTGGTGTGAAAGTTAAATATTTCACTCAACTAGTTTCATGACATCAGCATGCGAAGGGGAAAAATAACTCATGTGAGCAAATCCTAAGTATACAAGTATGAAATTCACACGAAGCAGTAAATATTGGTTGCTTTCTTGCAATTGTTGTAGGCTGTGTGTCATTAGAAACACGGCAGCCAGGGGGAAATCCTGTAGGGGCAACCTGTGAGGACGCAGCACTGCCTTCTCGCCAGAACTGACCTACAGTGCCCATCAGTCCTCAGAACCTCTATGCTGTGCATTATTTAAAGGTGAAGAACCTTTGAAAATTCCCTTGAAGGAAGGATCTTAGGATAAGACATCATGTTTTGGTGAGGAACAAAATACAGGAGAACTCATCTCCTACTATACACACTGCTTATTGTTTTAAAAACAGAAAAAAATAAACTAGAATCTTTACCCATCATTTCAACTCCAAAAAGGAATTCCCATTTTCACCAGTGTCAGAAATCTGGCAGCCTGACGTGCAGGAGGGAAGTCAGTTAAAACTATGAAGGGTTACAACAGATTAATGCTGAGAGAGTCAGAAGGAAACCACCGCTTTGTTATCCAGAAGAACGTTCAATGTTGAAAGAAGAGCTCTCCAAGTGAGTCAATATTATTAGATAGAATCTAATAAGGAATCAAGTAACAAAAGACATTTGGAGATGCACAGTTCTTTGGAATTATAAATGTATCCAACAATTATCAAGAGAAGTCTTTAAAAGTGAACGTTATTTGAACTGTGCCTTCACAAATATTACATGAAATAATTGTAACATGTAGTGTCATGAAATAAGCTAATCATCTGTTACAATTTTGGGTCATTGACTTTATTTTTTTAGAGCAGTTTTAGGTTCAAACAAAAACTGAGTGGAAGGTACATAGATTTCCTATATACTCCTTGCCCCCGATATGCATAGCTTCCCTTACTATCAACAATTTTTAAAATATGTGTGGGGGAGTGTAGCAATCACTACTGAAAGAAAAGTCACAAGTGTCCACAAAACTTAGAAATAAGTGAAATCCACTAATAGTTGGGATTAGCCATCACTATGAAACAACAAAAGATTTTCTGAAGACATGCCAGAGCCATCTATGAAAATATAAAATCAAACAGGATAATAACTGAAGCGTAACGTGATCACAACCAAAGAACCTGGGAAATACCCCCTTCACGTTTTACACAGTCTTTCTTCATACAAAGCATAGGGTAGGCCCTTCAGGGCATCTGGGGAAAGGGGGCACCACAAAACACGGATGACCAGTCTGCCTGTGACACAGACAGGAAGGGCAGCCCAAACGAAGACTCAAGCATCTGAGGAGCGAACACAGCCATCAAAGCCCTGATGATCCTCCAAGTAACATCTTTCTTCCGCTTCGTGTTTAGCATATCCACTTCTATCTCCGAGTGACTGCTTATATAGACACTGAGAGAATAAACAGCCCATTCCACACAAATTTCCCGCCCACTTGACTTTTTTCATTACATTAATTATCTGCATTCTGTTTAAAGAAACACTCTTTTTCACCCAAATTCTAAGTGAACACTGTCTGTATCATAATAGCATTAGATTTTATGTATGCATTTGAAAAATAAGTTTAATTAAAGGGTAAGTTCTTTTCTAATCCCTGTCATTGGTAAAGTATTGTTAGCCTGGCTAGTCTCTGTATTTTTTAAAACCAATGCCTAAATGTTCTAAAGTAAAGCAAGTCCTTACACTGTACATCTATTATTACAAAGCAGTCACAAAAAGGAATATGAAGATTGATGGGACATTTTTAACATCCACACAGAGTTGTAAACTATGTGAAAAGTTAAAAAAACAATGTTTGTTTTATAAGAATTTAGAGTAGAAGCAAAAGGAAAGCAAGAAGAGCGTGATTAAATGACAAATTAACTATTAAGGGATAAAAGACATAAAGTAAGATTTAAGTTTTCAGACTGAACTTGAAGAGACTAACAGGAGAAAAAAATATTTGAAAAAATATGTATATGATTATGGTTTCTATGGCCATTGTAGAAATCTACAACAACAAAAAAGTGACAAACTACACACTCTCAACTTTTCTTGAACCCACCAGAAAGCTGAGGTTGCAAGGTGATGAACTAGCTCAAAATTGAAGGAAAGACTGTGGGTGGATGGGGAGGGATTAGAAGCACCTGTTCATCGGGGTCAGCCGCAGCCAGACACTGTTACAAAGAATTCAACTAGACTTGTTCCCAAATTCATGGATGCTGAGTATGGGCTGATGAGAATGTGAAGCCTGGGAATATGTATAGGGAAAGTTGGTACCCACTACAGGCTCTTCTCACCAGACCTCCCTGAATGAGTTCTGGGGAAGTGCCCCTTATTGGGCAGGAAAACAGCAGCAGGGCTGAGGGGCACAAGATCCCACTCAAATCCTTCTCTCCTGTTTCCTCTAAGAACCAAAGCATAAAACTTCAAAGGAAGGGGCAACAAAACCGCCATCTTTAGGGCACTGTGGCAAACCCATTGGTGTGAGAGAGAAGAGAAAACAAACAAACACCCTCCCTCTTTCCCAGGCTGAATGACACGAAGAGAAGATAAGCCTAGAGTTGGTGAGGAACAGAAGCATTAAGAAGCCACACTCCCAAGCCAGGGACATAGTGCTTTGCTTAGGATTGAGGCTTAATAAAGGACTCCGCCCCTTGCCCCAACCAACCTAGTAAGCATCAGGTAACAAGGCACAGTGAGAGATTGCTGGGAGAGCTGCAAAAGAGTAGAGAGGGATGCTCTTGGCCCAACATAAAGGCAAGAGACACCAAACCTTGACAGTGGAGAGGGGATACTGAGAAAAACCATATTGGAGCCTGAAACAAAAGGAAGAGGTGTGTCCCTGTTCACACTCTTCAGACTATCCTCTCATATAATAAGCCAAGTGAAAAGAAGTAGATAGGAGTTCCACAGTAGGTCAACATGGCTGTGAAGCCCAAGTTGCTCAGAGACTTTGCACATCCTGGTCAACGTTCAGTAACCCCCAGCAAGGGACACCGTGTCTGACCACCACAGGCTGTTCCCACGGAGCATAACGTAAGGTTGTGAAACCAACAATAGCCAGCCTTTTTTTTAAGTTTGATATTTGGCTCTGGCCAGTGTGGCTGAGTTGGTTAGAGCATTGTCCTGTAAATCAAAAGGCTGCAGGTTCAATTCTCAGTCAGGGCCCATACCTAGGCTGTGGATTTTGTCCCCAGTCCAGGCATGTATAGGAGGCAACCCATCAATGTTTCTCTCTCTCATTTGCTCACTCTCTCTCTCTCTCTCTCTCTCTCTCTCTCTCTCTGTCTCTCCCTCTGTCTCTGTCTCCCTCCACCTCTTTCCTCTCACTCTGGAATAAAAAAATGAGTGAATGAATAAATAACTTCTAAAGGTTGCTATTTGTTCATCATGAATTTTTTTCATTAAATATCTGGTTTTGTGAAGTACTGCATTACAGTCCAACTCTCCACAGCAACTGAGTGTTTAGCCCCCCCTTACGCTTTGTACCAGGGGCCAGTGGCTCCTGTGTCACCCTAATCCCAGCTCTGCTCATGGGCAACCCAGCCTCTATCCTATACGTGAGACATCTCTAGAATAATTCTGGAATCTCCAGTGCACTGAGTGTGCCACAGCAATCACAGACTTCACACCTGGCTCACTCCTCCCTGTATTGACACAAACACCCATCCGTCATCAGTCATGAAGCCGCTGACGTGGTGACGGACTGTCGCAGGGTCAAAGCGCTTGTGTTCCAATCACCATTGTTTTACTTACTCACGGCCTCAAAGCACAAGAGGAGTGGTGCTGGCAGTTCAGACCTGCTAAAGAGAAGCTGTAAAGTGCTTCCTGGACGTGAAAAGGTTATGTATGTGCAGAAAAAAAATTGCACACGTATGGCTCAGTACGATCCGTGGTTGCCACTGGGGATCTTGGCGTGTATCCCCTGCAGGGGGGTCTACTGCATATCTGTGCACGTATCTCTCTGCATGTGGATGTCTGTGTGTGTGTAAACCATCAGCACAAACATCAACAGGATTTCTTCATGACTAATATGTGATTTTATTTAAATTTTTTCATTCTATGTTTCTAATATTGGTCTAAAATGAATTTAGAATATTTATGTAATTAAATCAAAACAAGAAAAACAACAAACAATAAATCCCAATAATGCTGTTCTTTCAAAAGAGTGGCTTCTATTCGGTTTGAAATTTTTTATTTAAAAATGTTCAAAATTTATTTTTAGAAGGCCATGTTTCTTGCTGAGATTTACAAGAGAAATAGTGCTAAATATACATTAGCCTTATGATTCACAAGACCCTTATATGTATATTTTCTCATTCAATTCTCACAATAGTTCTGTGGATTAAGTATTAGTTCCCCCATTTACAAATTGGAATGAGGAAACCCACAGCAGCTAAATGCTTTTTTCTTTTTCTATATTTAGTGCATAGTAAAAAAGTCAGACTTAAAATAATGGTTTTCAACACAAAAACCAGTGTTCAATATGGTTTTATTTTTGTTTCTTCTACTCTGTTGTATGTTGAAAAGAAAAAAACTTTTTATTGACAAATCCTATGGAAGCTACCCTTTGGATAGTTTAAGATTTAGTCCTGCTATTATAGTTAAAGGATTAGAGATTTGAAACAGTCTTTTATGCATATAAAAGCATTGTCTAGGTAAAAAAAAAATCCCAGTGATTCTACAGAAATACTTTTAGAACTAAAATATGAGTTTAGCAAGGTCACCATACATAAGGCCAAAACACAAGAGCCTCATTGCCCACCCTCATGGCTGGACCGTTGCAGGTTCTTACTGCGCGCACTGGGTGTTTGACGTTCTCTCAGCTTTGTCTTGGCAGAGTGCAATGATCTATCTCCCAGGTTTTGGGGATCTCTCGGAGTTTTTCAATTTAGGCTTCCTAGTTTTTCTCCCAGCCTCTTAAATGTGCAGGTTCATATTCAGTAAATAAACTCAAGGAAAGCGTGAAATTTCTTAAAGCACTTCTCTGTGTCACGTTTCCCTCTATGAAATGCTGTCCGTGGTTTGGGCTATTTCAGCCACCCCACACTTGTGTCTCCGTCTCCACAACTCATCAAACCTCTGGGCTCTGCGGGAGATCCCCAAATCTGCAATGGGTTTCACAAAATGCTTCAAGAAGGAAGCTGGGATGATTATCATGAGTCACCTCATTCTCCCCCTTCTCCTAGGGATTACGACAATTCACTCCTTGCTGTTCAGCATTGGAAGCGGTTGTTTCTTGTTTTGTCCAGTTTTCTAGCTGTTTATGGTAGGAAGGAAGATCCAATCCTGCTTTCTTCATCAGAGCCAGAAGCAAAAACATAAACTTTATCACATTAAAATAAACAGATCCATTATACCTTACTGCAAGTTTTACATTAATAATAAAATACAATATAAGATTTTGAAGACATTTAATAGCCATGGCTATTATTGTTTATTCTCCGTTATTATTAAAGATACTGAAATGGAAAGTTTGAGAGACAGTGATTATGCTCACCAGCTCAGCCAATGGCCTTGCAAATCGTGCAATGAGAAGGTGGCACACAGACAGGTAAGGTGTGTAACATCTTTTTTACATTGAAACAGTTTCAAATGTACAGCAGCTATAGGAGGATTTACCGGTATTAGTTTTCTATGCTGTGTAACCAATTACTACACGCTTAGAAGTTAACACAACACACGTGTTATCTCCAATTTACATGAGTCACTAGACCAGGTGTAGCCTGGCTGGGTGTTCTGCACAGCCTCTCAATCAAGGTATTGTACCAGGCAGTGCTCCTTTCTGGAGTATGGGATTGTCTTCCTCCTCCACACGGTTGTTGGCAGAATTCATTTTCTTGCAGCTGAGGGATGAAGGTCCCCGTTTTCTTGCTGGATGTCAGCTTTAGGACATACTCAGCTCCTGGAGGTCATTTCTTACCAGGTGGCCTCTTCAGAGACCCCACAACACAACAGCTTACTTCTTCAAAGCCAGCAGAAGGGGGTCATCTGGATTCTCTTGCAAAAGGCTCCTCTGTTTAGCTCAGACCAACTTCAGATAATCCCCCTTTGATGAAGGTAAGACAGCTGCTTTGAGATCTTATTTGCATCTGCAAGTTTCCTTCCCCTTGGCCAGAGAGCGCAGTCTAGTCACAGAGTGCCATGCTCATAGTCCCAGGTCTCATCCACACTCAGGGAGGCGGGATCTGCAGGGCGTGCAGGGCAGGGGGTCACTTCAGAATTCGCTGGTCATGATGTTCTTTGCGCGGCACCCCTGTTTTAATGCTTTGTCACATTCGCACTTGTTTCCATTCTCTGTGTGTGTTTGTGTGTGTATATGTGTAAATACACACCACATGAGAGTGTGTTGCATATATATTGTCCCTTTCCATATAAAATTTTAGTGTATGTTGACTAAGAGCAGTAATATTCTCCTATGTATACTATAGTACACTTTTCAAAGATAGAAAAGTTAATATTGATATACAATCTATGATTTTCATATCATATACAATTCATATTACAATTCCATCAACTGCCTCAGTAGCATCCTTTACGGCCGGTTTTTCAGTAAGGAGGCAGTCCAGAATCAGGACCAAATATAGTGGTCAGGTCTCCCTAGTTCCCCATGACCTGAAACAGTCCCTCAGCCTTCCCTTGTTTTTCAAGCCATTATTTTTGTAGAACACCGGGCAGTTCTCTACAACAGGGGTTGACGAACTACATCCTACAGGCTAAATCCAGCTCTCAACTGTCCTGTGGACAGCCGTAGAGTCAATACTGGTTCCTATATTTTGGGGGGAACAGGTGAAGAGGTGGGAGGATTAAGAAGTACAAATGGGTAGTCACAGAATAGCCGTGGGAATGTAAAGACCAGCACAGGAAACGGAGCAGCCAAAGAACCTATACGCTTGACCCATGGACATGAACAAAGGTAGAGGGATTGCCTGAGGGAAGTAGGGGATGCTGGGTTGTGGGGGGAGAAAAACAAGGACAACTGTAACAGCACAATCAAAAAAATATATTTTTTTAAAGTTTCAAAACAAAACACAGAAATGACGTAATAAAAACCATATGTGACCACCCAAAGAATATAAAATATTCTCTATTTGGCCTTTTATCACAACAGTTGACAGATACCTGTTCTAGAATATATCTCACTTTGGGTTTCTTTGGTTTGCTTACAATTATATGCAGGCGATGCACTGCTTGATTTATTATTTTTAATGTATCATAACTGGAGGCACATTGCATCTGTTTACCCCCAGTCGCTGCTGTTAATTTTGATCTTTTGGTTAATCTGGTTTCTTTACTTTACAGTCAATATGTTCTCTTTGTGTAATTGATAAGTAATTTGTGAGACAAAACTTTTAAGACTGAAAATATTATCAAAAACCTCCCTTAGATCTGGCACCTGCGGACAATCCCTGTCGGAACCCGCTTTTCCTGTGATAGTTGTAAGAGTCAGCCGTGTCTCCGAGAACCTTAGTGTCCCTCTAGTGGTGAATACCATTGACAATCCAAGTCATGAGTGCAAAGTATACTGATCATTACTGAGGTGTCAGTGCTTCTAGGACCCACAGGTCAAATTCAGGAGAGGTTCACAGGGGGAGGAGACAGAGAGCTGAGGCAGGGTCAGGCATAGTAGTAAAGTGAAACATTCTCAGAATACACGGAACATCACATTCTGGGTGTTTTGACACCAGAAGAGAATGAGGGAGCATGGCAAAGATACACAGCCTCCATGTCACCACCTTCCATCCAGTGGAGAAAATAGTTTGAGTATACTCTCATGATGTTTAACCTGAAGGAAATGCAAATTCTAAAAGAAGTAATTGGGAGAGAAAGAAATTGTAGGAGGATAATGTTCATGTGAACAAAATAATTAAATCCTGTATGTGAATCAAAACATACTTCATATCTGGGATACGTTTTGTCCCTTACCATTAGCCATGATGTTAAGAAACCATGTATTCTGTTAAAAGGAGACATACAATCTCTACAATAAGAGAGGGCAACATTATGGAAAATTGGGTGAATAAACTCAAGAACGCACACAGTGTCACCCGGAAATTACGCCACAGCCGGCCATGGTCAGATCTAGGTGACACCAGGAGGCTCGGACTACAGATGCAGGAAGTAGTGGCAGGAAGCCTGGGGCTTCAGGACCAAGTCATGATTTTGAGCCTGCTTCACCACTTATCTTTGTCTGTGGCTTCTAGGAAGTTATTTAGCCTCTTTGAGTCTCAATTTTATCATATTCAACGTACACACTGAGCATGAGGGTTAAAGGAGATCACGAATCTTCAGGGTCTGTTTATGGTAGGTGCTCAATGGACCACGCGACAGGGGCAGCTGCTCATGTTGTGACTGGGGAAATGGGACTGTGTGATTTTTTAAATAACAGTAGAGTACGTGATGGACAAGGGTTTGTTGCTTAAATAAGAAAACTTTAAGTATGATATGGATAGAGGCTATTCACTATCAGTTCCAATCAAGCTGTAGACAAAGTGATGTGTACTAACACCATGAAGAATGACCGAATCTGAGTGAATAGCTGATGCACTAGCAACACTAATATGTCAACTACTGGGAAACTGTTTCCATCTGCTGCGGGTGCTCTCAGATCAAACACTATTTCTATGAAAAATTGTGTGAGATAGCAAAAACCAGGCACAAAAGAGAAGCTAATGTATCTGCATCATTATTTGTGGAAGAAATCAAGAAGTTATCTGACACTCTGGCTGATGTGGCTCAATGGACTGTCCTGTGAACCAAAGGATCCTCAGTTTGCCAGTTCAATTTCCAGCCAGGGCACATGCCTGAATTGCAGGCTGGGTCCCCAGTGGGGGGCTCATGAAAGGCACCACACATTGATGTTTCTCTCCCTCTTTTTCTCCTTTTCTTCCCTCCTTTCTAAAAATGAATAAATAAACTCTTTACAAAAAGAATCCAAGAAAATGATTATTTCAAGTATCACAGAAAGACCAGCCTATTTGGACTTAACAAACAATGTAAAAATACAGGAATTGCCACAAAGAAAATCTGTGACAGTACAGTGATTATCATACTATATCTGACACTGCAGTAATCTCACTCAGATACAAAGAAGACTTAAAAAAAAAACAGAAAATAACACTTGATTGTTACAATGCTAATTAGGATACTATAGTATTAAGAACCTGATCGTTATTTTGAGTGAAATTCTGCCACTACTTCATATCACTTTCATGAATATAAAAATATAACCCTTGTGTTGCAGCCAGATAATTAAAGCATTTTATTTTCAGTCAAAGTTTGCTTACACCTGATGCCTCAAAGGCTAAGTAATAGTTAAGTCTTACTGAAATACACATCCTGTTCTGGAAGATCTTGCCAACTGGGTATCAGTTGTACTGATATAACCAACAAGCACATTATTTGGTGACAGCAGATAGGAAAATTGTGTAAATGATGGCATAAGTTACAAACCAGTATTTTCAAAGGCAGTTTCATCATTTTTGCAAAAACAGTAGTATCGATGTGCAACTATACTAGGGGTAGCTGGGAGCCCTGTCAGGAGGGAAGACTGAAGTAGAATCTGCCTAGGGAAGAATAGCTCATGAGGCAGCCGGGGCACACTCACAGTTGCGGTGGTTTACCCACCAGTATTCACAGACCTTCTAGGGTGTTCAAGCTCTGGTTAAGGAGATTCATTGGACATGAGCAGAAGAGGAATTAAGGCATTTAAAGGGGTGGTGATGCAATAGGAAACTTTTTATTTACATGAATATTCATGTCTAAGAGTTTTAAAGCTCAGGACTGAAATTGAGCATTTTTCCCTACAATTTAGGTTTGGTTTGGAGTAATAATGAGTGAAATCAGGCTGATGCATCTTTCATAATGCATCTCCACCTGTCCTTTCCCTTTAGACCTCACTGCCTGTAGCTTGGGCTCATACCTGGGAGCCTGCAGTCCTGGGAGATGAACTAGGCAGCCATTAGCACCTGGTTCTGGAAGACAAAGACCCAGTGAATCATTTCCAGCAGAAATATAATGTGAGGACAGAAGCTGACCCAGCAGGGAACCTCAAAGACTGCAGCATTTTTGCTGGAAAAGTTGAAGTTAGGAAATGAAGGAGCAGCGAAAACATAGGTAAGAAAGCCAGAAGATACGTGGAAAACAGACTGAAACCTCGAGAGAGAGAGAGAGATCCACAGGACTTGAAAACCCAGACAGCTTTAGCTAAATCGTTAAGAACAGTTTTGGTGAAGCTGGAGGCAGAAGCCAAAACCAAAGCATTGGAAGAGTGTGGTCTCTGAGAAAATGCAGAATATCTGCGTGCACAGCCCGTTTCAGGGGGCGGCAGGGAAGGAGGGGTCCAGGCGAGTGGAAGTGGGATGTCAGAGATGTTGGAACACGTTGAAATGATGAGGGAAAGTGTAGGACGGGTTTAGTTTTACATAAGAGCTAGTGGCGATACATTAAGGGAGGCTGCAGATCCCACACAGAGGAATTTAGGCTTTATTCTGTGGATGAGGGGGTGCCTTCTACACCCTCCTTGCCACCTCCTGCAACACTCTCGGCAGTATTGATGGTGTGTTGATAATTGCTCAGGCAGCCGCACTGTGGTGTCCCTCTGACATGAGGCATGGTGACGAGTGCGTAATTAAGCAGAGCGTGTTGCTGAATATAAAAGGCATACTTCAGAATAGCACAGGTCAGAAAACAATGTAAACACTTCAGTACGGTTAAAGGTTATAGAAATGTGGAAGGCGGTTTGGAATCTCATGTAATTTTCCCACCTTCTTTGTAGAGGGTTTGTTTTGCTCTTTGACTCTGTGGGGTTTTGTTTTCCTTCTTCAATTATTCCATATAAAATTGAAGCATGAAGCTTGCTACCCACCCAAAAAGGCAAACAGATACAGCCAGCACAGCGAAGTTAGTCTAGCCCTTCCCAGGCTCTCAGAAATCCACAATGACTTTCTGTGCCCAGTCTTTTAGGAGAGAGTCAATGCGAAGAATCAATGTTGAAATGGTGGGCAGGGGTCAGGGAGGGTGTTGTTGACGTTATTTAAGGTAAAGTTCTAACCCATGGATGAAGAAAATTCTTCCTGGACTGTAAGTGGGGTAGTCTACATGGAGTGGAGAGAAAGAACAAGAAGGTTTGAAACAGAAGAATCATGGTAAGCACTATGGATTGAACACCACGTGGGATGGAATAAAAACATCCAGGTAAGCTTGGGTGAACCTGAGGACATCAGACCCATGTCTCTCTGACCCAGGCCTAGCCTGGGAAGACAGTCTTTCGGAGGGGTTCGAAATCGGAAGCATCACACACCATGTGCTATGGAAACAAAGAGGGGAAGTAGCTGATGTGCGTGTGCGAGGCTGGACGCAGCCTTACTTCTCCGCGTTGTGCAAGAGCAGTGATGTGAACACCAGGGTATGCTGGCCCCAGAGAGCACACACATATATTTTCCAAGGGCAATCATTTTTGAAGGTTTTTGTTAAGTAAAATTAACTTTTGGATGTTCTGTTTCCAAATGTACTCCTTCTAAATTTTACTGGCCTGAGAACTCACAAAGAACTCACCCCTTCTCTTTTTACAATAGTCCTTCCATTTTATAAAACAGGAACATATTTTTGCTAAATGGCCCCAGTGGTCAAAACTTACGGGACACAATACATGAGACAATTTGAATGACCGGTGTTCCTGTTGAGAAAGTAAATGCCTCTAATAACTGAATTAAAAAGATCACTTTGTAAATCAGGTAGTTATTCAGTCTTTATGTTCAAAAACTCAGGTAGGGTCTCTAGAATTGTCAACTGTTAAATCACTAAAAATACTCTTTATTATACATCACTTTGTGAAGTTTGGCATGTAACCAGGGGAGACATAGAGCAATTGAATGACATTGCTATAATAAAACCACCACCGTTCTCATCTACTTGCGTGGGTGGACATGATTCTGAACACTTACATCTGTAAAACTTCTTTAATGACTAAATGTATTAGTCTCGTTTCATTCAATCACACATAATATTCACCCATAAATTCTTAAAAATAATTGAAAAATATCTTCATCTCTCTTATATAGAATGGATTTTCAATAAAATTCTGCCTTTTTAATAGATATTCATTAAATTTTATAATATATTGGGTTCTTTAAATTAACCAAGGGCTTATAAAAATGGAATTGATAAAGACGAAGAAACATTATTTTTTATCATTGATAGCTATGGTCACAGAAACAGAAAAATGAATTTTATAGAAAAGTATGGTAGGGTGGATCAGTTATAGATTTTACTACACTGATGCTGCATACAAAGCAACACCAAACCTGGAGATCACATAGCAACCGCATCCATTTGTTCACTCCTCTGGAGAAGCCGGTGGTTGGTGGGGTGACTCTGCTTACCCTGGGCTGGTCTGGCCCACACACCTGGTTTCTCACTGGTGACTGATACAGGGGGCACTCACCCCTGCTTCAGGGGTCTTTCACCCTCCAGCAGAGGGTGAGCCCAGTTGCTTGAGAGCTCACCAGTCTTGACTTTTGTCCTATTTCCCTGCATCACATAGGCCAAAGCAAGTCACTTCATCAGTCCCGGGGCCAGACTGGGAAGACAGTACCAAGTTACGTGGCAAAGGGTGGCTGAAGCACTAGCACTGGCTTTGCAGCCCACCACAGGCTGATAATCAAAAGGCTTTCCAGCATCAGAGTAGATAAGAATAAATTCTGAAGGGAAAGAGAAATACAAATATAAACTGTGGGGATAAAGGACCATGAGAGAATTTGTGACTTTGAAAGAAGAGCGTGTTCAATGTTTTTAATATAGATGATGGTGAATATCAAATCATTATGAATTCAATTACATTGGATACATTTTTTAAAGTGATGCAGCAGTTCTATTTCAAAATGTCAATATTTACAACACACTAAACTTATATCCTTGGCAACTATTTTGATTTATGATGAAACTAAACTAAAAATGTGTGAGTAGGGATGGAATAGATTTTCAAAATTATTTTGGGGATATGCAAGCAAAATAAATTGAATTCTGCTGATGAAATTCCTGAACCCGAGGAGGAGTGGCATTTCTTTTTTTTTAATTACTTTATTGTCATTCATTTACAGTTGTCTTCATTTCCCTCCCACCACTCCCCCCCACCCCAGCCAATCCCACCCCTCTCCCCCACTCCCACCCTCCCCCTTGGTTATGTCCATGTGTCCTTTATAGTGTTTCCTGGAAACCCTTCCCCACACTGTTCCCTCCTCCTTCCCCTCTGGCCATCGTTAGATTGTTCTTAATGTCAATGTCTCTGGTTGTATTTTGTTTGCTGTTTTCTTTTGTTGATTATATTCCAGTTAAAGGTGAGATCTCCCTCACCACCTGGCTTATCTCACTTAGCATAATGCTCTCCAGTTCCATCCAGGCTGTTGCAAAGGGTAGGATCTCCTTCTTTCTCTCTGCTGCGTAGAATTCCATTGCGTAAAGGTACCACAGTTTTTTGATCCACTCATTGACTGATGGAGTGGCATTTCTGAGAGATGAGGGCCCTGGGAGAAGCCTGGGTCTGATCAAAGCTCACCATGTCTGGGCACCTCCCAACAAGAGGCAATGATGGCAGCAAGGCTCACCCTTCCTTTTCAGTAAAGAGTTAGATATGAGATTTCTGTGTCTCACATCTATATTAATACAGGCACATGAAAAGTCCCTAAATTAACTCAATAAATTCTAGGCCTTATGACATAGCTAGAAATCCTGAATTAGACCGTAGTTCTGAGCAAATGACTCAGGGGGTCACTACAGCACTAAGGACTGAGGTAGGAAGTGAGTCACATGGCCTAAATGATGGGTAGCAGAGGAAGGACACTCAGAAGTAAGTCTCATCATAGGGCCATATACTCTGTAAGATTAGGGACTGTAACTGGTATCATTTGCCAAATCATACACCAAAATTTCAGGCCAGTTCACTTCGGCAAAAACAGTGTGGAAAGGCACTGAGCAAACAATCCAGGTCACATTGCAGTGGACACGAGAACCCAGGACAATGGCTAGAAACCAGAAGAAACAGCATCTTGAGCAGAAGAGAGATTGAACACCAGACACAAAGCCAACTTTTCCCATGCCAGGAGGCTCTGTTAGCTTTTCCCTGAATCCAGGAAATGTCTTGGGAAGGAGGAGGACCCCTTACCTTCCTTACCTCTGAGAATTAGTTTACCTCTGAGTTATGACCCACAAAATACTGTTAAAGAAGAAGAGACTGAGATATTTTAATAAAAAAGATTAAATGGTTTCTGACAACCGCATGAATGTGCGCTTTGGAACATGATGTGACACATTATTTGGAAATTCATGCTCTATGTTTTGTACATCTAAGTTGCAGTGTCCTTATGTTATGGGAGAAACTTTGTTCAGCTTGTGGACACAGTAAAGAATTACAGATCAGCAAGTGTATTAGTGTGCAAGTACAGTTTATTAGTGCTATGTTTTCATGGAAGAGAACAGGCTTTGCCAAGGTGGGCATGAAAGACATAGGTTCCGGACAGGGCAAGGTAAGGGCAGCAAGAGCATCAGGTCCTTTGTTCTGAGGACTTACATAGTTGGCAGGATGGAGGTGAGGGAATTTCATATTGATTGATGGGTAAAGGTGGTACCAGCTTTCCTGGGAAGGTGGGGGGAATCACTACCAAAACATGAGCATGTGTGGGGTCTGTTAGCCTGAATTCTTGCCTTGCTCAATACCATACTTGTTCATCTTATTATAAAACAGATACGTGACAAGAGGCACTTAAAGTTGATGCAGTTACCCAAAGTTATTTATGAGCTGTTTCTGTAAACACTAGGGATCCCTCGTAAAACAGTGACCAGAGGTAGGCGATAAACCAAAGTTCTTTTATGGGCTTCTTTGGGCACCATGGACCCCCTCCTCTTCCCCTTCTAGACCTTGGGATGAATGTATAGTTTCAAAGGCTTTCTTTCCCAGAGAGTGGAAACGATACATACAGAAGTTCAAGGACCCCCCTCCTCCTGTGCTGGTATGTTGTTTCCTATGATGTTGGAACACCTGGTAATCTTATCGGACCAGGCTCAAGTCTGCTGAGTCAGTGGGTGAGACAGGTCTCCCTCCTCCCCGCCCTGGTTTACTATCCATCCTACCTACCACTTACATAGACTTGGCTACAAATACCAGTGTAATTTAAAAATACAGAAAGTTATGTATGTTATAAAATACCAAGCAAAATTTAAATAGCCTATTTTAGATGATACAGAGATTTTAAGATTATTGTATAGTATTTTCTTTCATATCTATTTAAATAATTGAATATTTAATTATCCAATTATTTGTATTAACTCAAGGAAATAGTATAAATATAAAGTAATTTAGAAAAAATATAGATTTGGAGGTAAAAATCATCCATCCAGACAAGAAATTTCTTATCAAGTCATTGCAATCTATTATGCCTACGTTGTGGATTTCTTTCATTTACTCGTTTTATGAGTGCCTAGTGTCTAGCTTTGATGGAACAACTAAATTATGCAAGTATTGAGGTTTAGTCCTGCCTGAAGCAAACAAATTAACTAAATGATTCCTCAATTTTCCTTCCAACTCCTATGACTTAATAAAGTTGTGTGAAAGATGACTGAACACAAAAAGCATGGAAGTGCTGTCAAGCTTGAGTGTTTTCCTTTGGAGACGTGGGAGGCTACCCAGCCTTGAGAGTAAGGGAAGTGTGGCCTTTTACTGAAGAACTGAGACTCATCACCTGTATCCAGGAGGTCTTTACCAAAACCCACTAAAGCCATTGCTCTGGCCTCTTGGTCATGAAGGCAGAACAACGGGACAGATACTGTCCAGGACTGGCTTCAGGAAAGGACCCAGAAAAGGCTATGTGGGGTGAATGACTAATGGGTCTGTGTCAGCCACAATCCAGTCAAAAGACACAACTCATAACAGCTCTTTTCACGGAGAGGATATAATGTGCAGAATTAAGTTGGTATAAAGAATTGCTAACTATATTAACTGAAAAGTCAAAACAAAACCCAAAACACAGAAACATGGTGGAGGCAGCACCTGCCAGAAGCAGCCACCGCAGCCACACTGGGGACGAGCTCTGGGGAACCGAAACACAGACCTTTCAAGAGGGGACACTGGCTGGTTGGTGCAGGTGTCTCTTAGGCTAGTTTCACAAGTGTTACATAAGTTCCAAAAGGGAGTTAATAGCTGCTTCTCCAAAGAACTGCTGCTCTTGGGTGAAGAAATAAGGCTCGGGGAGTTGGCCAGATGTCTAAGGGTGCAAACCTATAACCAGTAGATGAATAAGGCCTCAAGATCTAATGCACAGTACAGTGATGAAAGACAACAACACTGTATTCTAAACTTCAAAGTGGCCAAGAGAGCAGGTCTTAATTGTTCATGCCACAAAAAAGAAATAATTATGTGACGTGGTAGGTGTTAGCTCCCTACAGAGGTAATCACATCACACTATATCAATGCAGCAATCAATAGAAGTGTACTTTAACCTTACACAGTGTTATATGCCAATTACATCTCAATAAGAATACATTTTTTAAAAATAAAAGAAGCAGGAAACACATGAGAGCAAGTCTTTTCTTCCTCCCACACTTGTGCAGTCTCCCTCAGCACCCCTATTGTCAGAGTCTTGCAAGGAGGTGATGGCAAAGCAGAAGTGTGCCTTTCAGAGACCCAGTTCCAGCAAGATGGAGCAGAACACAGAAGGGGGAGTTTGAAGCTGCAAACCAATAGCTTGATCATTGGAAGAGGCCAAAACAATGTAAACAGCAGTTTCTTGAGTCTATAGAAAAACAAATTCATGAAAGTGTACCTCCAAAAGACAAATACTAAATATAAAAAATGATTGTAAGAGTAATTCCCTAACAGTTATAAAAATTATTTTTATAAAGCATCTGTAGTTCTGGTTTATAAAAAGGTACAAGCTGCTGCTGATCAAATATAATATCTTTATATTTAATTAGAAAAAGCTGCTGGTGTGGAGGGGTGAAAATTTAGATGGTTTCAGTTCAAAACATACTCAGGGATCAGCCGTGCTCTCTTGGAGGGGAGAGGAAGAGGTGCTGACACCGCTCCAGCCTTATCTCTCTGAGGTTGTCCAGCTCAAGGGCCATTTCTTGACACTAAAAAACAGTACAGACCGAGAACCATTCTGATTGTTCAGGTAGGATCTAATGAGCAAAACCACCATCACTGAGCCTTTCAGTCGACAGCCCAGTCCAAAAACACCATCCAACAGTTAGGTATGACTCCTGCAGAGCTGTGCTATGAACACGCCTGTGCTTGGCCTCCATAGGAATAACGTGGTGCCCACGTGGGAACCATGAGAGGGTCTGTACCCTGCATTTTGTGTTGTGTATGTTTCCTTTGCCATCCAGCTGACAATTCCCTCCCACTTTTCTGGGCTGTTTATACCACAAACCACTTGTCAAATAAGGCTATAATCAACGAAGATCCAAGCAATGAGTAAGATCATTGCCCTAAGAAGACAAAGTCTTCTTTCCAGACTTATGAAGACATTATAAGTTAAAGAGTTAACTTTTCCTAAAATCATAGACCTAAAGTGTGACAGAATTGTAGAGCCTCAATCCACTGACCCTTAATCAATAGTAATTTTCACTACGTAATGTCACCTCCCTCATATCAATATAAACAACTTTAGTGGTGCTGTCAGGAAAGCTGCGGTAAATTAGAATTATTTTTGAGATAAGACACAAACCAAATTAGATGCTGTCATGACATGGGCCGTTTCCATTTGTCCCCACACCCACAGACCACCCCAGAAGGCCTGTGAAGTCTTAGACCAGATCAGCAGTGCCATCCCCAGAACCCTGTGCTTCACTCTAATTCAGTCAATACCACTTCAGTTGGAAGAAGGTATATTAGCAAATGTCACTTGCACGGTACACAGGGAGTAGGAAAATTTTTAATTCACTTAACAAATCTATCACCAGGCTCTGGAGTGCCAAGTATGTATGAGGTGCTGAATTAATAAGATGAAGAGGACATGGTCCCTGTTCCCAAGAAATCCACATTCTCATTGAGTCACATCACAGAAAGGTGATCTGTAAAGTATCAGCTGTCACATGGAGATAGATACAAAATGCCACAAAACGGAGACAGGACATGAGAAATATGTGGCATTCTTACATAAAAACCAACTCATCTTTTAATGTTTTCCAGTTGCAATACATACAAAATCAGTATGTTTACCCCCATTATTTGACTCCATAGAACAACCCCCAAGGTATTAGAAACAGTTTTCATTAGTTCAATAGCAGCTACTGCAACTTCTAAGGCAAGCAGCAGACTTTCACAGACACAGTAGGGTCCACAGACGAGTCTTAGAGTTAATTTGGGTGAATCATTTACAATACAGTCGCCCTCCTTTTACAAGACCTCCCCAAAGTGTTTAGTGGCACAAAATGTATGGCAAGCAGGTCAGTGTGTGTGTGTGTGTGTGTGTGTGTGTGTGTGTGTGTGTGTGAGAGAGAGACAGAGACAGAGACAGAGACAGAGACAGAGACAGCGAGGAATCAGTGTGGGCTTCTACAGCCTTGGCAAAACACAGTGACATGACACATTACAGGAGAAAAGAGGCTCAGACGAAGAAAATAAGGGAGAAAATGGGAACAAGTGACCTATCAGGAAAATCCATTTTTCTTATGTACTATTGTTTTTCTTCTGTATGCCAGACACCTAAAAGGCATGCCAAAGAGCAAATGGATGGTGAAGGAAAAAAATATATAAATGTTTATACATATTTATATTTATATACAGGGTGGGGCAAAAGTAGATTGACAGTTGTTCATATGGGTAACACAATAATTAATAAATAATAACACAAGAATAAACCCTGTGTTTCACATACTCACAACTGTCAACCTACATTTGCCCCACCCTGTATATGTAATTAGCATAGAAATTAACAATCATATTCAAGTAAGTCTCTAAGCCCCAATCTCTTGTCTGAGTGGATATTCTCAGTATATAATCAAAATTACAATAGTCTTCATTGCTTCTAAATCTCCCTTCTCTCTCTCTCTCTCTCTCTCTCTCTCTCTCATAGCCACTCAAAGGGAATCACTCCCACTCCAAGTTCACAGCGGCCTGAAGGCAGACAATTCTGCATTTTAGGATTCCGGAGGAATGGCAAGAAGAAGCCTATGCTCATTGTCCATCAACATTTCAGACCTGAGCCTCTGTTTTTTAAGAATCAGAAAACAGGACTATTTCACCAGGTTATATCAGAGCCAGAGGGACATCCACAGACTTTAAGGAAGACAGGCAATCCGACAGCAGTTTGAGATCTGTTGGTGAGTCTGCCTACACGGACCATCATCCCATAAACTTTCGTGTTCCTCACCAGCAGGAAGTCTGGAAGCTGCTGCTGCTACTCTGGCAATATTCATGAACACACCAGGTCGAACCCTTGGCAATTACCTTCTTGATTCCTGCTTTCAATATGCTCTTAAAGATTCATTTATCACTTGCGCCATTTGGTGACAAATGGAGTTCATTCAGTGCATCCTCTAATTAATTAGTTTGCTTTCCGTGCTATTAATGGAGGCACAAGCATATCCATTAGCCTTTGGGGAGTTCTCTGGCGCAGCCTTTGAAAGAAGTCTGTTTCACAGCCCTGCGAGGTGCTGATGCAGTAATGCTCTGCAGCTTCAACAGGAAGTAGAAGATCTTCCCAGGAAATCAGGTTTTCCCCCAGCCCAAAAGGTAAAATAAATAGCTGCAGGATTGTGCTTTTCTTGAAGTGGCTATAGTTTCACCGCGATTTCCACCCAACACGACGTGCATTTTGTTCAGGCTGAGCTTCAGCGGTTAGGTTGCTAATTAAGTTAACAAGTGCCCTGTGTGGCTTAATTTGGCAACAAGCTAAAATCCTATAGACTATTCAAGAAGAAAAGCAGCATTTCTCTAATGATTCTGTTTTTAAGCTTGGGATTAAGCTAAAACTCCAGTGATCCCCATGGAGGCACATCTGATGAACATATTCAAAAGGCAGAAAAGGAGTATATACTGTTTTGAGCATTGGGTATGCATACTTCTTATTTACAGATTTACTGCTCAGTGTAGCTGACACAGGGGTAATCATCTGAGTACATTTTTAACTCATCAGAATTCAAAAACAATGTGTTCCTCTGCCCAACATCCTTCTTCTAGCTGGTATTTTGCCCAACTGTAAACTGGCTTTTAGTAATGAATTTCCCTCGTAGTGGGCTAATTATGGGGTGTGGTTTATCTTCTCATTATCTTCTGTCGATTTGCCCCTCCTCCAGTTTCTAGGGGCTAAAAAGTAATTCGCTGGTTCATTTATTCAATAAATATTATTGAGCATCTATTGTGCGCCAGACATTGCACTTGGCTCTATGGACTCAGAGAAAAAAATGCCTAAAGTAGGATCTTAATAGAGATTACAGAAGCATAATCATGTGTTTATTCCACCACAGAAAACCAGAGTTTGGGGAGAAATGTACGGGACTAAGATCCCAAGAGGCAGGAGTCAGCCACTAACAAAGGAAAGAAAATGAAATAAATAAGTTGTCCAATCTTTCTGCGCCTCCTCATTAGTTCATTTGAAAAGTGGAGGCTTGGCCTATTTGTTCAAGTCCCTTTCAGCAGTTGCCTTTTCCTTCTATTTTTAAAATATTGAGGTAAAATTGGTATATAACCTCATGCAAGTTTCAGGCGCACGACACTGTCATTTGACATCTGTATACACTACAAAGTGATCACCCCCAAAAGACTATTATCTTTTATCACCATATAGTTGACCCTCTTCACCCACTTTTGCCATCCCCCCAATCCCTTTCCCCTCTGATAACTGCCAATCTCAACAGATTTCTCTGTTGAGAGAATAATTCAAATTCTCTCATGACTTATCCTCAACCAAATGCTATTTCCTCAAACTAGAATTGCTTTCTCCTTCCTGCCTCCATTTCCATATGTTAAAAGGCTACTCAGGAAAGTCTGTAGTCCAGCTAGCTGCCGATTGCCCAGTTTTGATGACTGTACTAGTTCTATGGGACGGTATCATCAAGGGAACTGGGTGATGAGCACGTGGGATCCCTCCATGTTGTTTAGCAACTTCTTAAGAGTCTGTAATTATTTAAAAATAAAAACATTCTAAAAAATTCACAACCTACCTCAAAAATGAAACCAAAACTGAAATCAACCCACTCTTCCATTTTCTCTATTGTAACGTTCTGACTATATTATAGTTAGTTACAAATCCACCTGCCTCTCTTGATTTTAGATGGAGAGAGAGAACTATATCATACTTACCTTCGTATCCCCCACAGAACTTTTAATAGTTGCTTTTCTAACCCGACTTCATGTAGTTAAATTCAATAAACTAGGTTCAAAACACTGGTTAAAACATCTCCTTACATCTCTTATCAGCGAGCACTGACTTACATTGTGTTTTCCCGTTAGTGGCATTCAGCAGAATCTTTATGCAGAACATGGCTAGGCATGCTTTTTGCATACTCATTTTCTCAAGGTGCCAACCAGCAAACTGTGACTGACAGAGACACTCACCTGGATACCAAGGACAAAGAGAGTTAATTAACCAAGGATGGCAGCATATAGTCCATAAATAATGGAACATGAGAGGAATAAGGGTTATGTTGTATAAATGTGCAGATCCTGCACTATCCTGTCCTGGATTTAGTTTGCAAATGGAAGACAATGAAAATGAAGAGCACTTCTATTTGGTTCTGAAGATGCTTCCCCTGAGGTGTTTTGACAACTTATGATTCCAACATCAAAAAATAAGTATATATAGTGGACACCTAGAGATTCACACAACAAGGAGGGGCTCCAAAAGGTCATTGCTGCACACCTATGACTCATATTTGTAAAAGCTGGTAGTTGCTGGCATCAGCCAATGGTAGCTACTAAGATAAAGATAAACTACAAAATATTTATATTTTACTACTTGGGAAGGAAGAAACAAAACTATCTTTGTGCATAGATGACATAAGCATCTTTATAGAAATCTGAAGGAATTGAGCGAAAAACTCCTGGAGCTCATAAAGGTTATAGCAGGGTTGCAAGAAACAGCTATGGACAAGTGGGATTTAAAATTAAGAACACAATATCATCTACATTAGTACCACCAAAAATAAAATATGTAGGTATATATTTAACAGAAAAAGTAAAAGGTCAATATGAGAAAAACTACAAAACTTTGAGGAACAAAGCCAAAATAAGAACTAAATAAATGAAGAGATAGTCCATAGTCACAGATAGACTCAATGGAACAAGATGTGAGCTCTTCCCAACTTGATCTACAGATTCAGTGCAATCCCAGTAAGTTATTGTGTGGATATTAACAGGCTGAATCTGAAGTTTATATGGAGAGGCAAAGGACCTAGAGTGGTCACCACAATATTGAAGAGGAACAACAAAGGTGAAGGATTGACATTACCAGAATTCAAGACTTACTATAAAACTGTGGTAATCAAGGCAGTGCAGTATTGGCAAAAGAATAGACGAATGAATTAATTGAATAGATAGCCCAGAAATAGACCCACTTTAATATAGTCAACTGATCTTTGACAAACTTGCAGAGGCAATGTGATAAAGTGAAGATATTCTCTTCAGTAAACGGTGAGAGAACAACTGGATATCCACATGCAAAAATATCAATGTAGACATAGAACTTATACCCTTTACAAAAATTAACTCAAATGGAAAACAAACCTGAACAGAACTATAAAGTTTTCCTTAAAATATTCTATGTATGTTTGTATAATAGTAGTTTTACATCTTTATTAAAAAGGACATCATGATATAGATATCTTTTAAGGCTTACTTTTTATCTTAATGTTAGATTGCTTAGGGTCGTCCATATTGTTGTGTGTGTCTAACTCTTTAGTTTTGACTACTGCATAATAACGTCTCCCTTTTTTTGGTAAATAGATGACAGTATGTTTAAAAGAATCATATAGAGCTTCTAGTAAGATTTTGTTTTGACACTTAAGCCTTAAATCCTTCTAAATTTTTTTGTATATTACACAAAATAGAGATGGAAATCCATTTTTTTTCTATATTTTTAATGATAATTTCCAGGTCCATTTATTGACCAGTTCCTTGTTTCTCCACTGACCTGAAATGCCACATTTATGATATTCCAAAATTCCACCAGTGGAATTCCATCAAAGTGCCTAAGTCTGCTTCTTGATTCTCTATTCCATTGGTCAATCGGTCTATCTCTGCACCAATGATATACTGACTTACTTTTATTAACTTCTTAGTAAATTCTGGTATCTGATAGGGTAACTTCTACTCTAGCTAGTTTTGGTCTTTTACTCTTCCATGAAAATTTTAATATCATCTTATTAAATCAATAAACTAGATTTTGATTGTAAAGGTATTGGAAACATGTCTGTTTAGGTGAAAATTGGTATTTTCATATATTCAGTATTGTTATGCCTGATCATGATAG
>VMDR010009227.1:0-34055 GCA_007922815.1 Macrotus californicus
TTCTGTTTTCATGGGGTGCATGCCTATGATCTCCCCACCCACCCCCCTGATGATAACCCTCCGTGTGATCTCCATTTCTGTGATTCTGTTCCTGTTCTAGTTGTTTGCTTAGTTTGTTTTTGTTTCTGTTTTAGGTTCAGTTGTTAATAGCTGTGAGTTTGTTGTCATTTTACTGCTCCTATTTTTGATCTTCTTTTTCTTAGATAAGTCCCTTTAACATTTCATATAATAAGGGCTTGGTGATGATGAACTTCTTGAACTTGACCTTATCTGGGAAGTACTTTATCTGCCCTTCCATTCTAAATGAAAACTTTGCTGGATAGAGTAATCTTGGATGTAGGTCCTTGCCTTTCGTGACTTGGAATACTTCTTTCTAGCCCCTTCTTGCCTGTAAGGTTTCTTTTCAGAAATCAGCTGATAGTCTTATGGAAACTCCTTTGTAGGTTACTGTCTCCTTTTCTCTTGCTGCTTTTAAGATTCTCTCCTTATCTGTAATCTTGGGTAATGTAATTATGACGTGCCTTGGTGTGTTCCTCCTTGGGTCCAACTTCTTTGGGACTCTTTGAGCTTCCTGGACTCCTTGGAAATCTATTTCCTTTGCCAGACTGGGGAAGTTCTCCTTCATTCTTTGTTCAAATAAGTTTTCAATTTCTTTCTGTTCCTCTTCTCCTTCTGGCACCCCTATGATTCGGATGTTGGAATGTTTCAAGACATCCTGGAGGTTCCTAAGCCTCTCTTCATTTTTTTGAATTCTTGTTTCTTCATTGTTTGCTGATTGAATGTTTCTTTCTTTCTTTTGGTCCACACCATTGATTTGAGTCCCAGTTTCCTTCCCATCACTGTTGGTTCCCTGTACATTTTCCTTCATTTCCCTTATCGTATGCTGCATTTGTTCATCTAATTTGTGACCAAATTCAGCCAAATCTGTGAGCATCCTGATTACCAGTGTTTTGAACTGTGCATCTGATAGGTTGGCTATCTCTTCATCGCTTAGTTGTATTTTTTTCTGGAGCTTTGATCTGTTCTTTCACTTGGGCCATTTTTGTTGTCTTGGTGCACCTGTTACATAGTAAGGGGCGGAGTCTTAGGTGTTCACCAGGGCAGGACAACCACGTCGCTGCGTTGTGACGCTGTACGTGAGGGAGGGGTCCGAGAGAGAACAATGGCGCTTGCTCCACTCTCTGCCGGTTTTCAGTCACTTTCCACGCTACCCACAGTAAAATTGGGCCCCTCTGGTGCTGATTCTGGTGCTGATTCCCAGGTGGGTAGGCTGTGTACACTCCAGGACCCTGTGGGTCTCTCCAACGAGCTCTCCTGTGAGTCTGGGAGTTTCTCCTGCCGCCGCCTCCTCCACCCCCACAGGTGTTTTCAATCAGAGGTTTGAGGCTTTATTTCCCCGCTGGAACTCTGGGTTGTGGGGTCTGTCTCGCTTCCCAGTTGTTCCTCCTGGTTTATCCTCATGAGGGAGTGGGACGCCCGGTCCGCAGTCGCCACCTCTCCTGGCCAGCCGTACCTTTCTCCAGTCCGCCAGCCACCGCCCTGCCGCGAGTCCTCTCCACCCCTCCTACCGGTCTGGATGTATGTTTCTTCTTTAATTTCTTGGTTGTTGGACTTCCATACGGTTCGATTTTCTGTCAGTTCTGGTTGTTTTTTGTTTTAAAATTTGCTGTTGTCCTTCTTTTGGTTGTGCGAGGAGGCACAGTGTGTCTACCTACACCTGCATCCTGGCCGGAAGTCCTCAACTTATGAATTTGAGGGGAGCTTCACATTTTGGTCCATAATAGGTGTTTCTGATGGAACAACTATATATTATCATTTACAGAGGCAAACTTTGAAGCATGTTAAAGGACTAAAAGAAAATTTCCCATCAGAGGATGAGCACAGAAACTCAAGTCATAAACTGGGTTACTCAAGTTCACATAGTGAGCGGCAAAAAATTCCACGTTCTAACCCAATGTCCTCATATATTGGACCCTCCACTATTCCTCAGACCCCCTTCTTTCTGTAATTGCAGTCTGAAAGCTTTTTCATATATGGAAACATGCCTTACAGCCTCTGGTATTTGGCAACTGGATTAATTATGCTATTATTTCAATTAGGACAGGAAGGCAGAGGAGGAGGTGTTTTTATGATAGTAATTGAAAAATAAAAACACGGAAGGGTGGGGATGTCACAACAGGACAGCTTGCTACTGTTTGCCTGTCCCAAATGTCCAGCAATTCCTTTTACAGCCTGAAAGTCAAACCCTGTGCCACACATGTGCCGGACTGATGGGGCAAATGTGGCCACATGTGGCTGATTAAGAAACTGTCTCTGTCTTGCAGATTGCCTAGAAGATGCCAGATTTCCCCAACCACTCTGTTTACTGGACTGTCCCTCAGCAAGTCGTGAGTAGCTATAAGCCCAGCTATCTCTGTCCTACTTCTTAATGAATAGGGTGAAAGAGTCTCATGGTGTCACGTGCTCATTCGGAACAGGTGACCTATCCCGCTGCGGGATTAAAGTAAACAACATATCCCTGCCTTCACCATTGTCTTCTGTGAACCAGTGGACTTTGAGGGTTAGACAATAGGCTTGAGTTTGATCCCTGGCTTGTCCTTTGTTGAGTTGCTAACTTGGTACAGGTTCCCCAATCTTTCTAATCCTGTCTTTATTATCTGTAAAGAGGTGCTAGCAGCAGTGTCTTCCCTTCGAGGCTATTGTGAGGATGAAGTAAGCAAATGCAGGTAACATCAGCTGTAGAGTCAGTGGTATATAATATGTGCTCACTAAATACTAGGCACTGTCAATATTTTAAGTCGTGGAGGAGTATGAGAATGAACATGAGAGAAATAAGCTTTGGCTCACCGTATTTATTGAGCACCTATGATTTGCCAGGCATTGTTCTAGCACCCTCCTAAAAGAAAATAAAAGATAGAGGTAGAAAATGCAAATTCAGAGGGAGAGGAAAGGGCAGAAGAAGGCTGTCTCACCACCCAGGCCATTCACTTCCTTGGGCTCCATGCAGGTGGAGTGCCCTCTCCATCCTGAACACCAGCACCTGTGAGAGCCGAGCTGGACTCTCATTCATTCTTGGGGTTTCCATCCCTTCTCCGACCCAGTAACTTCAACGTAATAAACACAAAGTAGGCATTTCACTACATGTTTGGTTTTAAAGGTAGCTGGGATTTATTTTAATCAGATATTGTAAGGTATGTAGACCCAGAAATGACTGTCATGAAGAGGGAAATTATTTACACTCACTGATCTCTAGAAATAGGAGACACAGGATGCCACGCATACAGGGAAACACTGAAGAAGGTCAAGAGTGAGGGAAGAATGTGGGCCTTATGTGGGTTTCTTTGGGAAGGAATGGGCACAACAAGCTAAGTGTTTAGGATTGACTAGTTTGAATAATTTCAGTGGGCTCTGGGGCCCAGCTGTCTGGTACCTGGCCATGGGTGATTAGGGCAGGTGGACAGTAGCCTGATAGAGGAGGTGGTTGAAGTATTAGGCTCTGGACTGGTTGGTTTCCATATAAAAGGCATGCTCAAGGGCAGAATTGTTTTCTATCTCTAGGAATTAACTAGTCCTGGGAGGGACAATCAAGGCTTCAAATGTCAAAGCCTCAAAAATACAGAAAATAAAGAGCTATGATTAATACAGTTTGAGAAATGGGAGTAGAGCATCTGATTAATAAAGTTATTCTGTAGTACTTGTGTTTTGAGGCACAAAACAAAACATCTGCCTATAATTCTATCTCTTTCTCCTCTCTCTCTCCTATTTATGTGCCTAGTTTGGTTCTTGATATAAAATCATCAATCAAATGTGTTCGATTTTCTTCCCTTTATGTTTAAATATAATAATAATAATTTTGGACTGGTAGATATAAAGTAGAGCAGTTTCTGTGTGAGAGTAGATTCATTAGAAAACATAACCTATCTTCCAACCAAGAGCTGTAATATTAAGTGATTGTATCTGCATTTATGGCATCTTGCTCTTTTGGCATAATAAGGCAAACAAAGAATGATAATAGTGTTTTATATTTGTTAGGGCTGCAAGTGAAATATGGAATGCCCAGTTAAACTTAAATTTCATAAAAACAACAAAAATGTTTAGTATATGTATGTCCCCAAATGATGTCATTTTCCTAAAATTCAAATTTAGGCAGATATCCCGTACTTTTTTCTTTCTGAGTCTGATGCCTTAATGTGGTAGGCATAACTATAAAGAGGTCTCCCTCCGTCCACGAGTCCACACTGTAATCACTGGGATCTGTGAATATGGTGAACTTCCACTCCCGTTTTTATGCTTCTATGTACTGTTCTGTAGAACAGAGCTGACCTTGACGTGGGAAGGTTTTCCAGTGGGTCTAAGGAAAAAAGGCTTTAAAAGCAGAGGGCTTCCTCTGGCTAATAGTGGAAAAGCAGAACAGAAAAGAGGGCACAAGAGGACATCAGAGAGTTTCAGAGTGTGAGAACCTGACCTCATGGCTGACTTTGAAGAGGGAAGAGGCCACGGGAGAAGGAACGTGGGCAGCTTCAAGGAAGTAAGGATGGTCCTTAGCTGACGGCCCGCCAGCAAGGAAACAGGCACTTCAGCATAAAAACTGCAGGGACCTGAATTCTGCCAAAATCTGGATGAGTTTGGCAATAGATTCTTTTCTAGTACTTCCAGATGAGTACCCAGCTCAACCAGCACCTTCTTTCTGGCCTTGTGCACATAGTACCCAGACAAGCCCACTTGAACTTTAGAAGTACAGAAAGGAGAGATAATATTATGGACATCGCATTTAGCTGCTATATTTGCGGTACTTCTGCAGTACAAGTAAATGAATACAGCTGGCATTTATATTCATTTTTTTTTTTTTCCAAATCACTTCACATACATTTTGTAACTTGATTTTCAAACAGAGTTAACAGGCTGGGTCTTATCGCAAACTTGTGTATAAATCCATTCATTGATATTCAGAAAAACTAAACGAGTTGCTTAAAGTCCACTGTCTTTAGAGGCACAAATAGAAACCACATTTCAGTAAGGGGTTTTTGTTTATTTGCTTTTATTTTTAAACAGCAAATGTTGCATGCAATAAAGTATCCGAAATTGAGGCATGGGGATTTGTGAAAACCTAGATCTTTTTGCTCTTTGCTTTCTTTACCTCTCCCTTCTTTTCTCAGGTATGGAAACTATCATTTTGGAGAGGGTTTTTCTCTCTCTTAATGCCATGGGAGAGTTTTTAGAAGAAGTGAGCTTTAACAGTGGATTGGAGACTAAAGAGATTCCATTTGGAGGCCTACAGTCAAAGAGATATTAGGGGTTAAGGGCCTATGTACAAAATACCAGGAGAATATAATCCAAAATCCCTCTGTCATATTGGTCAGAGAGATAACCCAAGGCTTTGCGTGTGTTCTGTAGACTCCTATCTCAGTATCAAACTTGAAAGCAGGCTGCTCCACTCTTCACTCCCTATCTGTGCGGGGCTGGCTGAGGAGCAGGATGTGGGGGTGGTAGGGAGCTGTGGCTAATCCTCTGACCTATGGGGCTTTGAGAACATGATCTCTGTTTTCACAGAGGGAGACTGACCGTGGGAGGCCTGCCTGTGCTGGCCTAAGGACTCACGCTGCCTCCACACGCTGTTCTGACCACATTAGCCACTTGTCACAAGGCTCACCCCAAGTGGCTTCTCAGAAGGAGAGTCACAGCAATTATCCCAGCCTGGCTTCACCCGATGCTGAGCAAATTCCCTCTGATTTCCAGGATCTAGAAAGTCTATAGCTTTTTCCTTCTGTGCTTCCTTTAACCTAGTAATTAAGATCATAAGCCCTAGAGGCAGATGAACTTGGATTCAAATCCTGGATCTAGCATTAACTGTCTCTGTGATATTCAGCAAGTTGCTTAACTTCTTCAAGCCTCAGTTTTCGCATCTGTAAAGTCAGAATAATAATTGAACTCACAGGGTGTTGTAAGAATCAAATAATGCATCAGTGAGGTGAACACTATGCCTGGCATGTGTTATATTTTTAGTAATTGCTGCCCTCTGTCTTTATTGATATTATTATTATTTTGTTATTTTGTAATTAACTGTTCATTTATATCCCTGGCCTTTCAGGCTACGATCAAGTTTGGAGAGCAGTCATATCTTATTTGTATTAATTTCCCTGAGCATCTGTCATGGTGTCTGGCACATAATAGGTGCTCAGTGAATATGTGCTGAATGAACAGACTGATGAATCAGCAATTGCTTTGAAGTGTCCCTGCTGGAAAATGTTTGGCTGCTTTTTAAAAAAATGGAAAGTATGCAATGGGTTTGGGGTAAGGCCAGGGGTTTTTCCTTACCGGGTCTGGGACAACACATTGTCAGCATCTTCGCAAACTTGGACAGAGAGAACTGTACAGTGTACCTTCCAGATATAGCACATTAAGTGACAAAAGGCCAGCTTTGTCCAGTCTTATCCCCCATGGACTT
Organism: Macrotus californicus; assembly: GCA_007922815.1. NCBI lineage: Eukaryota > Metazoa > Chordata > Mammalia > Chiroptera > Phyllostomidae > Macrotus > Macrotus californicus. The sequence goes on from VMDR010009227.1 coordinate 6,446, forward strand.
TTTTTTTTTAATTGACCAGCTGTGACAACTGCTGTATCCAATGTTTTGCCTTCTCTCTGCCCAAAGTCTGTTTCCTTAATTTTGTCTCCACCGTCTAAGCAAGCAAACTGCTCCCGAAGTCACGGCCATGTGGAGTTTGGTGTTAGTTCATGTTTTGCATGAGGTGTTAGAACCATGTGGATACACTGGCATATGAGGGAAGGCGGAACGATTCCCAAAGGGTTCCAGAAATTACTTTTGGAAGCACATTTTTAAAATCCCTAAATGGATGTGCCCAGTAGAGAAACAAAAGCCAGTTGCAATTTTGCATGTCCACCTTCAAAGCTGAAGTCTCTGTGTCCCAGCTGCAAGCTGTGGGTTCGCTGTTTCCAGGTGTCTGGGAAGACACCTTAAACTGTGTGTGTAGCATCACACATGTCTATGTATTTAAGTGTGGTTTTCTATTTTAAAATATTCCACATTTCCCCAAGGAAATGCTGCAGTTTTCCTATATCCACATGTACTCATTGTCCTCAGAAAGGAAGTATATTTGTGTCCTTGTGTACGTGTGTGTGTGCCTAGGCATGTGTATCCGGTGGAAAGGTAGTGCTATGGGTGAAATTACAGTAAGTCTCACTGACTTTTTAATCTCATTTCTAGAAGTATGTCATCTTTCATAGATATGTTCATGCTGAAAAGGTTCATCTGGTCCCAGAAAGACCGATCACTTACGCCTATAGGGGTGCTGATTTGTCCAACAAAAATTCATTGAACACTTCTGTGCACAAAACCCTGATAAGAATTCTGAAAAAATGCCAAGGGATACTACAAAGAATTCTGTATAATTACCTAACATACAAGCAAAAGTAGAAATTGTATAGGCTATGGAGTTCAACAGAGAGTGATTATTTCTGGCTCAGTTGAGCTGGAAGGACTTCAGAGGGGGTGAAATTTGAACTCACTCTTGAAGTATGCACAGGACTTTGGTTGGTGGCCTAGAAGAAGTGTGGCATAAGAACATTCTGGGAAGGTAGAACAACAAAGAACAGACAGAGCTGGTGGATGACAAGGGTGCCCAGAGACCCATGCAGGCCTGTTTATCCACAGTAGAGCTTTTGTGTTGGGAAGAAATAGGGCAAATACTTGCAAAGTGGGCAAGGGTCACTAGAAAAGTCAGGAATGGAATTAATCAGGATTCATTAGTTTGTAAGTGGCTACATATAAAATAAATTCAGTAATGCCTTGCAGCCCTTCCGGAAAGCAGGAAACAATACAAAACAACAACAACAAAACCCCAAACTTATGGAAAATAAGGTGTGTGTGAGGGGAGTAGGGAAGGAAGAATCTTCATTTAGCTTGGAAACACCCTACAGCACTTTAAAGAATCAAGAGAAAAGTACAGGAACCGGGAGAGTATAACATGGATTCAGTGGCTCTAGGACTCCAAATTCCCATTTTTCTTTTACTTTCTTTCCTTGGCTTAATTGCATTTTTTTCTATAGCACAAGTTTTTACAAATCAGAGTTGAAAGCAATGGCTGCCTGTAGCCTCAACTACATACTCCTCATTTACTGCTCTTTTAGAGGCAAAGCTTCCTCTTCTCCTTATTTAAATGAAGAAACAAAGGGCCCTGGCTGGTGTGGCTCAGTGGATTGAGTGCTGGCCTGTGAACCAAGGGGTTCAATTCCCAGTCAGGGCACATGCCTGCGTTGCAGGCCAAGTCCTCCCCACCCCCCATAGAGGGCTCGCGAGAGGCAACCACACATTGATGTTTCTCTTCCTCTTTTTCTCCCTCCCTCCCCCTCTCTCTAAAAATAAGTAAATAAGTAAAATCTTTTAAAAAATAAATAGAAAAAGGGACTGGGCTCTAATTGACTTGGCTTCAGTCACATGGCCTCCCTAGTCCGACCACCTGATAATGGGAGAAACGAAAGCAAGCTTCCTGGACTGGCAAGTGCAGCAATAGCCACAATGTATTGCACCAGGCTAAGAATTTTATTCTTTCATGAGTATATTCACTCATTCGTGTATTCATTTATTTGATTTTCATCATATAGACAAGGGGAAATTATTAAAGGTATTTTACTTACTAAGTAAACCAATCAAAGCAAAAACTGTAGTGATCTCCTATCGTACAAAAAGTAATGAGACCCAAACCTGGATGCGGTCATACGAATGGAGAGGAAAAAAGCAACACATTGGGTAATTCAGAGATAGATCGCCATAGAAGAGATGAGAGAACTGAGAATGAAAATGTGAAAAATATCAGAGTCAAAGATGACTCTTTACGGGCCGGAATAAGGGGGATGGTTAAGGCAGTATTAATTAAAGTCGGAAAGTCAAAATCAAAATTAGATTGAGAAAAATAACATTTCAGAAGAACAATACTCTGGAAATAAGGGGTTCGAAGTGACAACGAGTCATCTAGGAGATATTTCTCACATTTGCCAAGTGCTCAGAAGGGAAGCTGAGCTGAGAATTCACACTGATCATCTGAATGGAGGTTCTCATTGACTAGAATGAGGGGAGGGACTCAAGTTCCATGCTTTCCTTTTTGTCTCTCCTGCATGTGGGGTCCCTGACTCTCTCACGTATGTGGGGCTCCCATACCTGTGTATGTGTTAAATTTGGTTCTTTTCTCTGGCTAATCTCTCTCGCATCCCTTTGATTATTAGACCAGCCAGAAAAACCCTGAGGGGAAAGTGTGTTCCTCTCCCACAGCTGATGCTGTGAGCAGGATAAACTCACTGCCTGGACCCCTCCCTTCCCCATGAGGCTGCTGCAGATGAGGAGATCCTGGGGCTTCTGACACAGGCTGGGCGAAGGTAGAGATTTTTCCCAAGTTAGCACATCCCAAGATCTCTGTTTGTGAAATCCAGTAGAAGCAAAAGGTGGTGAGACTCTTTTTCTCTGTTCTAAATTTAGATTGACAGCAGAAGGTATTTGTGAAATGAGTTTCTTGGGTTAGTGACTCTTGGTTACTTGGTATGAGTGCTTATGGGTTTTATTTTTTATTATTTTTTTTGTATCTGTCTGATTCTTCCCTTTCATCTTGTTACATGTCCTGAGAACTTGGCCTTATGACCAGTGAGAATATTTTCTCTTTGGCCTCCACCTCCCAGAGGGTGCACTTGCCAAGGCACACCTTGCTCTCTATCTGCCATGGCAAGCTCTCAAAGGAGTTTTCTGTGTCTATGCTATTCTTCCCAGAGATGGTCTATTATCCACCAGCTGGAAGATGCGTGTGCATCTGGTGGGAAACCCAATAGGCTGTGGATCCAAACTTAGGGAACCTGAAATCTCACTCCGTTCAAGGGGGGAAAGCCCATGAGTCTCTGAGTTTTGGAACAGTTGTCTCATTTTCCTTAATTTTAAAATTTTTTTCGATTTATAAATTTTTTGAAATTACAGTTTACATTCAACATTATCTTATATTAGTTTCGGCATAGTAGTTAGACAAACATGTACTTACAAAGTGTTCCCCCGGATATTTCCAGTACCCACATGACACCATACATAGTTACTACAATGTTATTGACTACATTTTCTATGCTGTAATTTACATTCCCATGGAACAGCTGTTTTTAAAGGCAGATTCCCCATCTTTCTTAAGCTATAACTGTGGGATTATTTTTTCACTTTCCATTGGGAATGCCTCTTGAGTCCATCGTTGGGTTTGAGTGGCCATAGTATTGTTGTCAAGGTCAGATAAAGGATCCTTTTCACGGGGAAAGCAATTTCTAAATCGGAAAGAAAGAAAGACATTTTTTTAGAGAGCTCACATATTGTGATAATAGCTGGTCATTAAGATTCCCTTAGTAAGACGGAAGAACAAAAATTACGCATAAACAAAAATCAAAGTCCACTCAGACCCCTTCCTATTTGCCTTCAGACATTTGCATGCATGTAAAAAAAAATCAGGACATTGGAAGTACAATTGTCCTGCACTTCACATTAAGATGAAAAAATTAAAAAATTGCAAAACCTTCCTTAAAGACAACCTAAAATTTTATAATTTTATGTCCTAAGAATTTAGCTTAGTGTACCTGTCAGGTTGGAAACCCGAAAATAAGGCCGAAGAGAAATGAGGGCTAACTTCCTTTACGGCTAGGATCCTTCCAAACCACTGCCAGCCCTCAAGGGCAGTGTGATCTAAAATTACAAGGCTGTTATGAGGAAAGTTCCAATTAGAGAAAAAATATGAGAATAAAGACAAAAGGACATGAAAGGGGTTAAAACAAAGGTTTTAGTACAGTGCTACCTACCATAGGTCAAATGAGCAAAATTGACCCTCTGTTGGCTTTCACAATGGAAGGGCGCCCCAGGCTACTGTATTTACCCCCGCATGGAGACATTTAAAAGACTGGAAGGCAGAGATTACAATGAGAAACCTGACCTACAATCACCTGGGGCAAGAGTCAGGCCAGTTAAATCAAATCAAGACTGATCACAGGACCGGAATCTTTGGCTGGACTTCTTGCTGGGGACTCAAAGCCTTTTTTCTTGAGCAAATAGACTAGTCAGGGGAAAGAAAAAGAGACTTCTCCAGAACTCCTTGATATGGGGATTCATGAACCAAAACTCTTTGGGGAGTCCTGACTCAGGCTACAATCAGATGAAAAGAATACGGAAAAGTAATTAAAGCTGCAGAAATGACAAATACTAGGAAAACAACTGTGCGTGCAGAAGAGTAAGTTTTGGCTAAAAAACGGTATGAGATACACAGATGTGTTTTGGTTAAGGGAAGTGTAGTCATTTTGTCACGATCGTTTCTGAATGAATGAGAGAACAACTAGAGTGTGTTCTTAAAAAGGCACGGAAAGCTGTAGGAAGTTTATTTTAAAAGAAATTCTGAGAAAGGAAATTTTATGTGAGGTCGAGCTGAATTAAGATCCCAATAAATTTAATCAAGTAAGTTTAAATAGCGAAAGTACGCTGATGCCAAATTACAGTTTGGTTTTCTCTCTGCTGGAAGGACTGTTAGTCTGCCACTGACAATATGAAACATTTTCTGCCTAGAAAGCAAAGACTGTATTTTATCAAAATAATTTTCTGTGTTTTATATTGTCTTAAGCATGTCCTTGATTGCTTAAGAAAACTGATATCCTCAGTATTAGAAAGTAAGTTTTGCTCAAAATTATGTGAAGTTCTGTATTTGTGTTTGAAATCTTCTATTGCCACTTTGGTTAAATAGATAATTAAGTGTTCATTCATAATGACTTATAATTCTATTTAGTCCAAAGTAAAGGCCTTTAATATATTTCAACCAACTTCCCAAAATTTAAGTTATAAATAGAGTTTTGAGCTGGGAATAACTCTGGGGTATTCCAGAAGGATCTCTGGAATGCCTCAAATGGTTAGTTTCCTCTTCTTACAAAAGAGAAATATTAAGTTAATTAGGCTTCCTCTGGTGTGTGAAAACTACATGGGAAGTATTGTCAAAGAAAAACATAACATGGAGCCTTCTTTATATTGTCTTTGTATCAGTGTATGTTGTAAGTGTTCCTGAAATTGTGTGAAATTCCCCCAAATCTGAGATGTCCGTGTCTGTCATCAAAATCGTGGCACGTGTGGCTAAAGTTCATTCTGTTTTTTGCAAAAATGACCCCGATTGCCAGATTTTTGCCATTCTGATGTCCTTATTGCATGGGAACAGTCTGCTCCTGAATCAGAGAAATTAAGATGCGTAAACAATGGCTGTAAATTACATGGCTTATCTTGGCTGCAGGAAACCTAAGACAGCTGCTTGATTTCTCCAGGCTCCTGGCACTGTTTCACTTGCTACATTTCTTCATCCCCCACAGTTCTTTTGAGCTGGACTTCATTCAGCTGCCACTTAGTTTGGGTTATCAATATGTTCTTGTTGTATGTATGGGTTCTGGATGTATTGAAACTTTCTCCTGCCACAGACACTCAATGCCTTTACAGTGACAAAATAGTCTATTACAACACGGGTTTCCCACTTGGGGTATATCTTCCAAAATCTCTAGTGATTGGGAACCTGCTTCACTGAGCAAATGATACAAATCTTGACAGACGACCTTGCAAACTTTTTCGAATTGTCACTAACCCTATCACCCTGAGTTATCAGGCAAGCTCTCAAGAACTCATAGAAAAAGTGGATTTAAGCTGCACAAGTTTCGTTACACAGAACTAAGAGAACTGATGGAAGGATTACAATGCCACAATTTGATGACTGTTGATTGGAAACGTTGCTGATTTGAAAATCTTTTGTCTTTCGGATATAAGGAATTTTTCTTTCTGTTAAGCTATGACTTACAGCCATTTGGTACATTATACCTTTGCAAGCAGGATTGAAACATATATTTTTCTCTCAACCCGATCCATCCAGAATTTGGAAACTCACAAGGACTATTTTTATTTTTATAACGATATGTTTGTGTCCATAAGTTCAATAAAAATTGGTTCTCTTTATAACAGGGCGTAAATAGAACCCGGATTTTTACCAAGGCTTCGACTGGAATATCATATTTGAGAGAGGCATGCAAGGATTCAAATGTGACCACAAAGCTTTAAGGCACTAAGAACTAAGGAATTAAGCCAATAATAGACACTTGGGAAAAAGGCCTGGTACCTAACTTATTGGTTCACAGCAATGTTTCTACATAAAGGACAAAGGGTTGCTTCCTGGGACATGCAAAGGAAGAACCTCAGTATACATCGGGCACCTCAAGAAGAGAGGGGCTCCCCCAGATCGAGAGGTGTTGCAGGCGAAGTCTGATGCCAAGCATGTGACTTGGCTTCTTAGCCCAGAGAGGCCTTTTTAAGTTCAGTCTGATGATTCGTTACGAAAGATTCCAGTAAAACAAATTTAAAGGAGCTTATATGGTTATTAGTCTTGCTGGTCTTACATAAAGTGCCAAGCCAAGTTTATCAGTCCAAACGAGGCTTATTTTACAAATAAATGAGTCTTCATTTGGCCATCTTTGGTACAAGTGGGAGTGCTTTTAGAGAGAAAAATTGTTTCACTGAAAACCGTAATATACATTTGTGGATATTAGATTCTAGTGCTATTCATTGTATTTTAAGTATTTAAATTTTTTTTACCTGTAAACTGGATCCTGAATGTTCCTAGTTTTCTTAAATGTTTGGCTACAACACCTCCAAACCAACATTTTCATGTTCCCATCGTTTGACCTGGGATCACTGAGAACTAAAACTGCCCTTTTCCAAGACCAGGCAAGCTCCAGTTGGACTACTTCATGTAGACTTCAGATAAATCACAGCAGTTCATCTACGGACAATCTTTGTGCCTGCTGACAGAAAGATCACCAGAGACATTCAAACTGGAGACCAGGAGACTATCACACTGTAACAGCTTGCTCCCACTCCCCCTGAAAATAATTCCAGACAGACATCTAGAAATCTTCTTGATTGCCTGCCTGTAGAACTCAGAAACCAAGATCATGATCTGCTCCAGTCCATGTTCCGTTAATACCTTTGTTTTTCTTTTGTTTCCATAGAGATGTCTCCTATTAAATTAAATACCTAATTGCTTGCACCACAGACTTAACTTTGGGAGCCCACTGGCATCACCACACCCTAAAATGAGACACAACTGATTAACTGAACCAAACTTTTAGCAGGACCCAACTGGTTTAATGATAGAATGATTAATGTGAAAATTCCAGGGAAGTTTCAGAGGAAGGGACTGGGGGGGTTCAGAATGAGCCACTCCACACTGTGCCTCAGTGGTACGCAGATTACTTGGAGCTAGAGGCAATTTTAGCTGCAGGATCAGGAGAAACTTTGGACCCTCCTTCAACTACTATCTATAGGGCAGGGCAAACTTCTGTTTACTAAATGTCTATTCTTATCATCATCCTGCAATGACCCTTTGAAGCACCTCCCACCCGCGGCCCAGGCATATTGTATTACCCATCCCTCGCTCAGGATGTCTTCTGTACTTCAATCCTTGTTTCTCCCTCTGACTCTCCTGCATGTGGGGTCTCTGACTCTCGTGTATGCGGGGTACCCACACATATGTGTGTATTAAATGTGGTTATTTCCTCTTGCTGATCTGTCTCTTTGATTATTAGACCAGCCAGAAGAACCTAGAGGGTAGAGGAAAGGCTGTCCCTCCCCCAAACCAGGAATAGGCTCACTCCAGCCTGCACCCAAGCTGAAAGTCACCACCCCCAGGATGACCGGGACGGTTTTACTTGAGAGGGAGCCAATGTCAGGGTCAAATCAGGATGTTTCCTCTCAGATATATGCATTTCCTCAATGAGTGAAGAGATCCTTCTATAGCTAAAGCCTCAGGAAACAGAATACTGTCTTGGAGGTGTTTCCCTTAAGTTTTTACTCAAGAAGTTTAAGAATTTCATGATAGGAAAGTGAAAGAAAGATTTCTTCTGAGACCTCTGCAGAAAGGGAAGGTCATGCTACCATGTGGAATGAAAACCATTCTTTGATTTAAGAAATCCCATTACAGTACCACTGCATATATTAGCTGTGTGACTTTGGGCAAATCTGTTCACCACTCCTGGCCAGAAGTTCCCCATCTGTAAGTTTCTGAGCAAGTTTCTGTATAATTCGCTTTCTAGAGTAAAAGGGGATAATTAAAGCAGGATCACAGGCATAAACTGGGGCTCTCCTGAGGGAGCTAGAACACCCAGCCATCACTTGCTAAGCAGTTTTGAAGCTTTGTAACTGTACAGTTCTCAGGTTCGCTGTCTACACCGCAAGTCTAATTGCTGGGATGATCTTTACCTTGTAATGTTCCTCTGGGCAATATACTTCCCTTTTCCTTTGGAGAATCATTCAACTTAATGGAAGTGTTATCTGTTAAAGTGCTTGGTCACGCTGGCTGTGAAAGAATTCACAAAGAGAAGAAACTGTAGAGAATAGAGCTTTTATTCACTCTTCAAGAAAGGGGAGGGGCGTGGTGTGGAGAGGTACAACAGCCTTGAGGGGTGGGTGGCTTTGAGCTTTTATTGGGTTAAAAAAGGGTGGGGGTTGCTGCTGGGTGGCCCCTGGGCTGTTAGGGTGTTGTAACCTGAGGCTGCAGCTTGCTCCAATGTTATCTTCTGCCTGTGGCTATAGGGAGAGGTTAGTTCTGTTCCTGCTTCCAGTCATTTCCAGTCCTGGGGACAAGCTCAGAAGGGTGAAATGCAGTCACAGTCCTGTTTAACAAGGTCATAGGCCTGCCAGGCAAATGGTGCCACAATAGCAAATAGAACTGGCTTTGTCCTTTCATTGCCTGTCTTTCAGGTACAGCAGAAGTAAATGCTCAGACTTGGGTGTTGCTGGGGAATAGTCAGGTCTCTTATGTCTTATCTGAGTAAACCCCAACTCTCTTGGGTTGATATCCCAAGACAGAATGTTCTTTTTCATAAGCTTGGAGCCGGGTAATTGTGAGCCAGCCCTAGTACTTCGCTCTTCTGAGAGTGATGTTGAAACCCATCACAGCTGGGGCTGTGTGCATGTCATTGTATTCTATTTGTGGTGAGGATAATGATTCTCACTGTCTCTCGTGTCCTAATCATTAGAGGAAGCAGGGGGAGGAAAGGAACGAGGAGCAGCTCTCTTAGTTTATCCCCTGATGACTGGAGGCTGGAATTGTGGGTTTCAGTCAAGAACTACCCTACTTCACTTACTCTTCATTCATTCATTCATTCGGCAAATCATACTTAATGAGCATAACTATACACCAACATTGTATAGGAGACCCAGTATCAGCTGGGATGTAGATCAGTGAAATAAGTGGTAAATCGATAATTACAACATCATAATTGATGGGATAGAAATCTCATCAAAATGTCAAAAGACCACATACTTTGTGAAGTGGTTTTTCTTTGTCCTTGATGTGCTTCTCCAGTCTACATTATTTAAGTCACCTCAATTGATCCGGTGCTAGTATCCTTTGCAGTCCAGAGGAGTTTTGTTGAATTAAGAATGAACTTCTTGTTAGTGGCATTGAACTGACATTCGATGTAGTTACACTGAAGTGATGTCATATATATACTAAATCCCTCTTGCTGGAGAGAACCTCAATGTCATATTTTTTCCCTTTTCTCATTTCTTTCACGTATCTTCCTTCGCTGTTCTTTCTCACAGACAATTGGTCACACTTATGGTGCCACCCTGTGACCGTAGCCATCCTTGCCTTGTTCACTCTCTCATATACTCACTGGCCCAGGCACATACACACCTTCTTTTATTCTGCCGAAGACTCTTACTGCTGAGTTCCTCACTCACTTAAAATACGCATGATCTCAAATTTGTAACTTCCCACAGATGCTCTCTGTCCCTGGAGACACGTTCTCCTTCTGTCAAATTCAATGCCTTTCCCCAGCAGCCTTGCCCTCGTCAGCACACACCCACATCTGCAGGCAGTCAGACTTTTGCTGCCTGCCTGCCCCTCCCACACCTCAGGCTGCTGCTTGCTGGGTACCAGAGTAGGGACAAGAGACCGGAAGGGCGGGGGAGATACCAATGTCATCTGCCCTCCACCCACATTTTCTAATTCATTTGCTTGCTTTGTTTTTCTGCCTTTCTGGTGGGCAGAGAGAGAACTCTCAGAGTTGCATGGTATGGCTTTTTCCAAATGCAGCTGTGGTGCTGAGGATGGATGGAGGTGAAAAGGCATTTGAGGACCTTGCGGGGGTGTCCAACCCACCGCCCAGATGGCTATGAACTCGTCCCAACACAAAATTGTAAATTTACTTAAAACTTTTTTTATTTTTTTTTGCTCATCAGTTTTCATTAGTATTTGTGTATTGAATGTGTGGCCCAAGATAACTCTTCTTCTTCCAGTGTGGCACAGATATGTCAAAATGTTGGACACCCTTGGTAGAGTGACATCACCAGAGGGGCAGGGGACCATCTCCTTGTTCCCAAGGAGGGAAACCTGGCTCACTACATGGTGACTTTCCTGAGGGTTCTTGTCTCTACAGAACAAACTGGAACTCTAGGAGAGGACTCATCAAATTATTCCAGTTGTCGGAAGTCATTACTGAATATTGATCCATGTCTGGGACTGGCAAACCTTTTATGTAGTAAAGGACCAGAGAGTAAATATTTCATGATTTTCAGCTGCAACTACTCAACTCTGCCATCATAGAGTGAAAGCAGCCATAGACAACACATGAGTGAACATGTGTGGCTGCATTTCAATAAACCTTTACTTATAAAACAGGCAGTGGGCCAGATTAGGACCATGGTCCATAGTATGCAGGTCCCTTACCTATGTAAATAATATCCTGTATAGCTCTATTTCCCCCTTTCTTTTCCTCTCTCTGTCTCTTTTTCCCTCCCTCCCCCCACTCCGTTCCTTCCTTTCTTTCCTGTTACCATTTAACTTGAAAATGGCTAGATGAAATTTTTAACAAACTTGCAAGATTTATTTGGACGGTCAGATATGAAAAATCAGTACTTTTTTGAAAAATTCTCTTTTGGTGGCCCTAGGATCGTGCTAAAGAGATGAAAAATCATTGGCTACAGTAGTGACTATATCACACAACCAGAAAAGAGAAATAATTGGTTCACTATGATCCCCAACTAGATTTTCTTCAGGATCAGGCTTTCTCCTTATGTAGGCAACATTGTAGGATGCTCTGGTGTGTAAGGGAAGACAGTACAGAGGGCATGAGCTGCCGGATAGAGAAGCTGGGACATTGGGAAGGGATGGCATCAGGACTGGGCATGTCTATGAGGGGTGCACCCCAGAAGTGGAATTGGGAAGTAGAACAACATGAGGTACACATCAGGGTGGGAGTGTAAAAAATGGGATCACCAAAAGCTGGGTTGAGGTGCACCTCAGGGATTAGCTCTGACTCCGGGGTGGGTGGTCCAATTAAAGTCTTTATTATTTTTTTTCTCCTCCAGTAAAATCTCATCTGAAAGTATCTGGCCCTTAAGCCAACTCGCTATTGAGCCGTTGCAGGTTTGCACGTTGCTACACTCTATTAGCTTTCCTTTGCTCTTGAAATGCTATTTAAATTTGGCAAACACTTCTGAATAATAGAATACAGTGAAACTGTTGCAAAGAATTGGGTAGATGTGTGCATCCTGACATGTTCATACAATATATTATTAAAGGAAGAGAAAAGCAGATTGAGGAGAAGTCCTTGTGGAAAAATCTCACTTGTGTGTGTCTCTGTGTGTGTACATACACACACATTTGTCTAGGAAAAAGTTCATACAATTATGTACAAATTTTAAATGATAGTAATTCCTGGGCAGCATGGGCCTACTCAAATACTGTACTTTTGCCTTGTCCATTTCTCTTTCTATCTGTCTCTGTTTCTCTCTCTTTCCCTCTACACAAGCAAGGATTAGACATGAATCAGAAGGGCAATGAGGATACTTGCATTGAGCATATTTTTACAAATTTAATAGGCACGACTTCAGTTCTAAAAGGAGGGATTATTCATATGTGGAGAATGAGAAGAGAAAGCCTTGCTTTTCTTTGCCTCGCTGGTTCTGTGCCGCCCTTCCCATGTGGGTTGTTGGAGTACAGCTCACTTCCAGTGAAGGGACACCTGTCCACGCAGTTACCACTGTCTGTGTCAACAGCTGACTGGCCAGAGTAAGAGGGAGATAGATTTTGAAAGCAATGTCTGTGCAGTTTTAGGCAAATCAAAACGCTGTTTCTTCATTTCTCTAAGAGGATTAGTAGCACAGGGCTTACAAGCATTTGAGCATAAAGTGACAATAGAAGAAAAACACGTAAAAATGTTAACTTTTCCCCTTTTCTCACATTTTCTTTCTCCTCTTGCAACAGTTTTCCCAAATGAAAAGAGAAAAGAACTAGGTAATTCTGCCATCTTTGGTAAATCCCATTGTATATTCTTTCCCCAATACCAGGCCATTTGCTTTCTGTCTCTTTCTCTAAAAAGGCAAATACCCAGACAGCAGAGTCCACTGGAGCAGAAAACAGACGGCGATCCAGTCTGGGCTTTGCATGGCCAAGATAATTTTATTTTAAAAGGAAACTCTAGAAATAACATTCGAAACAATCCAATTATACTTGATAATATCATGTTTGAAAAAAAAGAAAATTGATTCAGGCAGGTTTTATTTTAAGTCACAGATTTGGCTCACTACATGTAACATCATTCTCCCTCCTTCCCCAGTTCCTGCTGAATCACAATCTCCGTGCCCCCCCCCACCCCTTCACTCTACCCCTCCCCCTACCATACCCAAAGACCTTCGGGACTGGCATAGGATCCAGTTTCTTTCTATTAATGACAGACTGTCACTCAAATGTGTGCATGTTTTCTGATTTTTAGCGCTCTACACATCACTGCGTCATGGTGTGAACTGGTATGTTACACGTCCTTATTGGGGGGGGGTAGTTAATTATACAAAAAGATGTTAATACTAATGATGCGATGTTTCATATAAAAGCAGAGCAGTTTCAATTTCAACAAACCCCAAGGTGAACTCACACATTTCCCCTACAAGCTCTTTCTTTCTCTGCGCATATTTTCTCTAGGGTGGTGTCGCGTTCCATCACACCACCGAGTTATGGAGTTATGGGGGTGAGCATTGATTCTTTACTCCTTTGCTTTTCTCCAAACTATCCTCTACCAGGGGTGTCCAATCTCTTGGCGTCTCTGGGTCACACGGGAAGAAGAGTTGTCTTGGGCCACACATTCAGTACAAAAACACTAACAAAACTGATGAGCAAAAAAAAAGGTTTTAAGTAAACTTATAATTTTGTGTTGGGCCTCATTCATAGCCACCCTGGGCTACCTGTGTCCTGCGGGCCGGGGATTGGACAGCCCTACTAGTCCCCCTCTGCATCCCTGCCACCAAAGCCAAGTTCAGGCCCCTGTCAACTCTTATCTGACAACGGCCAGCCTAGCTTCCCAACTAATGTCCTTGCTTCCAGCTCAAATCCATCCTTCATCTATACCATTGCCAAATGTAAATTTGATGACCTTTTGGTTTTATTTGAAACTTGTGTTTTTGCACACAAATGCATTTGTGTTTATAAATACTGGTCCTCAAGATCCGTCAGATAAACTCTAAGACCCCTTTGCAAGCTTGTCAGCCCATCCACTGGATACTTCCTGCCACTTTCTGCTTCCAATGTTCCACTCCAGGAGCATGAAACTGATCCCAAATCTCTGATCACACCATGCTATCTCGTGAGTTCCACATTCGGCTCATTTCTGCTCCTTCTTTGGAATGTGTCTACTTTTCCCTGTTGGCTAACGTTTCCTTGTTCTTTAAGACCGTATTCAAGTATAACAATTCTATGAAGCTTTACCAAACTCTGCTGGGTAAATTAAGTCTCTCTTTTTGCGTGTGTTCTCATGTAACTTTTCCATGGCACTCAGCAACGTGAATTAAAACTATCTGCGTGTCCACATTCCGCATGATTCTGTTAACTCCTTGAGGTCGGATACCTTGTTTCATTATATCCCTGAAGGGCAATCATAGAGATTGGAAGACAGTGGATGTACCTGTCTTTTCAGCAGGTACCTGTTGAATCAATGAATCAAATCATGGGTAGCATATTAATTATCTGTTGCTTCATAACAAATTCAAAACGTCAAGGCTTCAAACAACAGACATTTATTATCTCCTATAGTTTCTGATAGTCAGGAATCCGGGAGTGGCAAAGCTGGATGGTTGTGGCTCAGGGTCACCAGTGCAAGTTGTGGTCAAGATGTCAGCTGGGGCTGCAGAAACCTGAGGGCTTGGGTGGTGCTGGGGCACCCACTTCCAAGCTCACCCACGTGGCTGTTGGCAGGAGGCTTTCACGTGTCTCTACATGGGCCTCTCCATATGGACCCTCAAGACAGGACTGTGGTTTCCCCTGAGCGAGCGATCTGAGAGAGAGAGCAGCACAATGTAGATGAAGTCTGGACCTTGTCTTATAACCTAATTTCAGAAGTGCCGGACCATGTATTCTGTTGAGCATAGACCGCCTCAGTACCACATGGAAGGGAGCTACACAGGGTGTGAATATCAGCATCGGGTCATCAGGTCATTTGGAAGCTGGATACCACAGGCAGCAAGTATTTGAAATGTTCCGAAAGTTTTTGTTCATGGATCTCCTCTCTTTTGCCTACTGATAAGGCCATTTCTGGGCATAGATATCATTCCAAGTGTGAATCAAACAATGTAAAACTTCTGTAATTTCTAGAGACTTTACTTTTTAATTAGAGAAAGAGAGATTTGGGGAGAGAGAAAAATTTCGATTGCTATTATTAATTCAGAAGCACTGTTCAAGTTTCTTAGCCCAACAATAAGTTATTTATTATTACTGGTTCTAAACACTCACAGCTGATATTTATGCATTTTTTTCTCAATTTATACTCATGAGAGATATCATCCCAGAATGCCCTGAATGGATGGATGTTAGGGAGGGACCCAATGGAACTAGGTTGACTGTTGGGTAAACAGGAGGCAGGACAGGCAATAGAAATGACAGCAAAGAGAGGCCGGGGTTGGGGGGTTCCTAATTGAGGGATGCTCAGATCAGGGCTAAAGAGAAAAGGATGCAATTTATAACACGCTCTGTAGACAACAAGTCAGCTAGCCAAGCTGGAACCTGCTTGTTTAAAATATGAATATATCTAAGTCACATATAACCATAAAATCAAGGTTGAAATAGTTTCCTAAAGAAAGACACATTCATTCTTGTTCTTGGAAAAACTTTTTTTTTTTTTTAATAAAAAGGCAAGATGGTACCTAGCCCTGCAGTGGGAAGATGGCTTGCTAAATCTCAGTTCGTGGCCTAAGCCTTTCTCCCCCGACTTTCTTTCTCTCTAACCCCATTTTCCCTTTCAGGTTTATCCTTATTTTTCCAATTCCTTCCTTAATCTCATGACTGACCAAGCTTCCCCATACAATATTGTAGTAAGATAATAAATGCCTTTGATTAGATAAGATTAAAAAAATGTTTGGACATCTGAAAGTTTGCACGTCTCAAATTGTTTTATTTTTTCCAAACAGTTTAGAGTTGGGAAAACAAATCTCAGCTCTTGTCAGATCGTTTCCCCTTGAACTCAAAAACCTGTAGTTATTATTTTTTAAATATAATTCATTCACTTGCCTAAATAATTTACATTTTTTAATCAGTATTTACTGACAACGAGTAACTCAAGGATAATATTGGGGGATATTTTATAATAAATGATTTTGGGGGGAATATATAAATAATTGCTTGTTTTCGTGCCTTGTTCTCTTCAACCATACCTTAATTTACAAACACAGTATCTACCAGGGCACAATTTCAGGTAGAACCTAGGAAACAACAGGATAAATGAGGCATGATTTTTGTTTTTAACTACGGAATATCTTTTTCTTTTTCTTTCTTTTTCCATGATACTTTTAAGTATACATTTCTCACCATTTACTCACAAAGTTTATCTGAAAATAATGCACCACAACACATATCATTTAAAAGAATTAATTTTTAAATATAGCATGTTTCTGAGGACCAGAGGGGCCCCAATCTTCCCTCCACCCACCACCAGGTTAATTCCTCTGTATCTCCCAGGGGTCAACCTATAGGTTGCTATTTGCTTGGTGGATGTCAAGTTCCATGTCTCACATTTCTAACAAGCAGTGTGGAGCTATCTTCCCGGAAGGAGTGGTATTTTCCATTCCTGTTCCTTCCTAGCGTCCCTCCAGAGGAGCAGTAATTTACCTGGCTGGAAACTTTGGGGAAAGGGTGGCCCAGTCTGCAGCTCTCCCTCCCTTTGGCTTTCTCTGGTGATAAAGTGAATCATACCTTCAGTCATATTCTTTTAACATCAACCCAATAAAGTGAGCCACAGAGCGGATGGATTTGTAGGTGATACCACTGACAAGAGTGAGATGTGCCATCCGCTGGACCGGAGGTCAAGGTGATATAGTTCAGAATCCCCATCTTCTGTCTGGTGTGCTTCCACAAAGGGGTGAATTTCAGAGCAACCCAACAAATGGTTGCATGCATCATCTTAAAACCATCTTTCTATTCTGCAAAGTATTTCTCTCTGCTACTGTTTCTAGATGTTGGAGAGCAATACGCTGAGATCAGTGATGCAGTACCTAGTGACTAGGGACAATATCCTGGTTTCTGTATCGCCACTATGAGAACTTCCCTGCCACCAGCTCAGTTTAGACCCACCTGCTTGATTGCATCAGCTTACTCCTGGGCACCTCTGCCAACAAACTGTCTTGCACATTCTCTCAGACTAATCTTTTAACACTCGCCTCTGATCACTCTATTCTCTGTTTATAAAGCTTAAGTAGTTTCCCCATTGCTTGAAGATTGGGGCTCGTAAATCTCTCAGCAGGTAAGACCTCTCATAAACTCACCATTACAGACTTATTCATCGCATCTCTCTGCACAAAGCCTTGCATCGCCATGACTACACGCCACTGTGAAGTTTTTTTTCTTGCATTGCGGTCTTATTCACAGCCTCTTACATACACCACTGAGCCCACAGAAAATGTATCATTTCTTCAAATTTCCTTTTCAATAACGGTAGCTCATCCATGGTATTTTCTAGATCCTGCTCCCTCTCTTGTTCTCTGCATTCTCATGGGGCTTGCACCTCTCAAAGGCCTGATAGGGCTGCAGGTGGCCCTTTCACCTCCCTGCAAGTGGCCATCTCTGTCCGCGCTGGCTTTCCTGCAGTCCAAGGACTGTCGTGTTCTTTCCTGCCTTGGAGGCTTTTCCCTTGATCTCCTGTCTGCTGGGATGTGTGGTTATTGATTCTTCCCAGGATGGGAGTGGCCCCCGTTCTCAAGGTATCCTTCCTACAGCCCTTCCTTAATAAGGCTCATGTAAGTGAGGTCCCTCTTCATTCTCCATTTTACTATATGATGCACTTCCCACAATGGAATTACAGCTGCATTTATTTTTTTGCCTATTAATTATCTTTCTTCTTCCACTAGGATTGTGAACTTTGAAGGATAGGTTTGTAATAAAGTTTTCTTCAGTGTATGAATAGCATATATCATAGATGCTACTCAGTGAATGAATAAGATATATCATGCATGTTATTATATTGAAATATTGAAATCTTGTTTCTATTAAATGCCACAATGCCCCTGTGCCTAGTGCAGGATTAAAAATAGAAGACAGATGATAAAGATATTTGTTGAATTCAGGTGAACACGTGATTTACACTCCTTCATGGTTTATGAAACTTTTCAGGGCAATAGTATTATTCCTGAGTACCACTACTTCCTATAAAATGTTACACATTAAAGTGTTTATTATTTTTATTTGTCAACTGATGGTTGTTAACACCAATTCAATGCCAACAGGAAACTCCAATTTGGAGTGTGATGAAGAGGGAAACTTTATTCAGTGCAAACAGCTCAGTTCTGATCCAGCAGGGCTGTGGAACAGCTCACTGGTGTTACAGTTGAATAATAAAACAGCATGGCTGTGAGGTGGCCCTTGGGGGAGGCTCTGGTTCAGGGCACTCCCGTCTCCTTGCTTTGTTCTGCTCCACATACTCTACTCCCACCTGGTCCGCTCTGGTCCTGTGAGACATCTTCATTGTTTCAGCTCCAGCTGGGGAAATGCAGTCATCAGTGTACAGGGAAAAGTATGCTCAATGAGCCAAATGAGGACTCCAAATACTCACGGTTTGATTGGTCCAAAATAAACTGTCCTGATTGGTTGGACTGGAGCTGCTCTGATTGGTCAGTGAAGATTCTAATGGTGATAGAGCTACACAGCTCTGATTGGAGCAGGGAAAGTCTCAATCTTATTGGTTGAAGTACAATCCTCCTTTATAAGGTTTGGCTCAGGTGGCAGGAATACAGTGTAGGTAGGAGGTTCAGTGAAGGCTTTTCGCTAAAGTGTGGGGCATCAGAGGCCCTTAGAAATGTCCGCTAGGCCGTGTTTTTAAATTTGAGCCCAGTTAACCACCAGCAACCCTTCTTGGTGTCTTTTTTCTTGGGGTTAACATGTGGAATCAATGGATATAATGTTGGATAATATTTGGTAAATGATGGAGTAGGGAATGTTTTGGCTTGTACATATCTGAAGTGATTTTTAAATTGTGGCTTTAGCTCTGGCTGGTGTGGCTTAGTGGATTGAGTGCCAGTCTAAGAATGGAAAGATTGCTGGTTCAGTTCCCAGTCAGGGCACGTACCTAAGTTGTGGGCCCAGTCCCCAGTGTAAGAGGCAACCAACTGATGTATCTGTTGCACATCAGTGTTTCTCTCTTTTTCTCCCTCTCTTCCCAATTTGTCCAAAATAAAACCATTAAAAAATTTATAAATTTTGCCTTTACAGTAAACAAGTTTGACCCCCCAAAATAATTTCTCTTTTCAACCAGCATTCTCTCTTCCTCTGTCTTAGACTTGCATACAAAAGGGCATCTGGCATATTGCCTAGCTCATAGTAAGCGTTGATTAAGTATTATTTTCCCAATAATAAGTAGGAAAATGAATTATTTTTTAATAATCAAAAACTAGCCAATTTATAAGGCTCAAGATAAACCTCCATTTTATGTATGTTGATATTTTTGTCTAAAGATATATGACCTGTTTGGGGCTTTTGTCTCAAACTTTGTCTCTGGCAACACTCTTTAGCATAATCACTTCATTTCCCAACAAATCATTAGAGAAATCTGTATATCTATATCTATATCTATATCTATATCTATATCTATATCTATAGAGTTATCAACACCTCTGTGGTCCTATCAGATGAAGTCCATTCTGAGTCCAGCAATTGCCCCTGGAGTAATGGTTTCATCTGCAAACTGAAAAATCCACTTGATTTTTAAAAATATGTCTTCATGCCGTGATTAATTATTCAGAATGGCCTGAAAATGTCAGCTGTGTGGTCCCAGCTCCAGTCAAATGAAGTGAGTAATTTTCAGTCACTTGTCCCCTGGTTGAGCCAAGAAGATAGTAAATATTTATGGGCTTATGTTAGGGCCCTGGTTAACAGAGGGCCTGGACGGCTTCTTAGAGCAAATAAACAAGGATCCCCCGTGGTATTTAAGCTTGTCCAGTATTTCTCAGCCAGCTTCTCTTTCATCTTCACAGTAATTATATACCGCTCGTTTCCAACCGCGTCTTAGTTGTCCTGCTGCTGCATTATGACAAGTATTTGAGAGGAGACAGAGTTGTTTTTCTTCTTTTCTGACCACATATTTAGATTATCTGAGCCCTTGTGATTACCCAACTTTTTTAATCCTCAGTTTGCTTATTCCATCTCAAGAGGCGACAACGATGTTTGCTTTTGCTCATTGAGCTTTTTGAACATCACACAAAGTATTTCCACAGAAATGTATTTGAACAGTGGCCTATACAAACTTATCAAGTAGCTTCATCGGAAATCAAATGTCTGACTCTTCAGTTAGCGACTTCCTAACCGAGAGACTTGAAATCGAGAGACTTGAAATCGAGAAACAACTGATTTTATGAGATCCTAAAAGCTCACAGAGCTTCATTTCCCGTTCAAACATTTAATTGATTGTGTTAATGAAATCATTTTTGTTGCAAGGATTTTCTAACCATGTGATTTGTTTATTTATTTAAAAAGAGTTTGTATGTGAATCTTCATGGCTTGTCCTAAAATTTCATAGCTGGGAGAAATTGTAGAATTCATCCATCTATTCCAAACTCCTCATTTTACAAATGAGGCCACTGAAGTCCTGAGAAGTTAGTAAGAGATAGAACTCTGGACCAGAGATTATTAGTGATAATATGGTATGTTTTTCTAAGATGAGCCTCCTAACCTTCCTGATAACAGTTTAACTATTGTTTTATTGGCGTTACATTCATCATTTCAAAATTTAAAAAAAAGCTTGCTATCAAAATATTTTTTAAAAGCTTCTAAAATGGGCCTGACTGGTATGGCTCAGTGAATTGAGCACCAGCCTGCAAACCAAAGGGCCACTGGCTTGATTTCCAGTCAGGGTACATGCCTGGGTTGCAGGCCAGGACCCCAGTAGGGGGTGCTCCAAAGGCAACCACACATTGATGTTTCTACCCCGCTCTTTCTCCCCCCTTCCCCTCTTAAAAATAAATAAATAAAATCTTTTTTAAGAAAGCCCTCAGAAATGGTTTTTAACCTATTTGTGTTTATGAATCCCTTTGAGAATCTGCTGAAAACTCTAGACCTTCTGGATAGAAAAACTCACATACACATAGATATTTGTATCCCATTTTATGAAATCCATAGACTCCTGAAACCTTAATTCTACATTTATTTATTAACAAATGTTTATCAAAACAATGGTGGCCTAATTATAGTCCTATATTTGAATCCATTTAGATACTAAATGCTATTTGAAATATTGTGATGTTTATTCATTAAATCATAGTTATGATTACTAATAAGAGCAAATGAACACATTCAGCAAAAAAAAAAATTGTTTTCTCTCCCTATGAACAAAGTCATAAATAATACAACTACTTCCTATCAATGTAAACTCATTCAAGTAAGCATGTATTGTTCGACACGGTGGCATGCTTTATACAATGGGTAACACATCATAAAGATTCTAGAGCTTCCCTAATACACATCTAAGAGATAACAGCAGCAAGCACTATTGGTCCACATTCAGGAACGCACAGGAGAGGAACCGTGCATCGTGGCAGTGTGTATTATCTGATATTCAATGGCCAGAGTGTAAGGACACTTCTTTTGAGTGGGAGGCTGGCCTGAATCTCATACAATGAGACTGGTCATCTCATCTCCAGTGCTGAACCGCTCCAAAATTCATGCCTCGGAGCCAACCCATGGCCATGCCGGGGAAGCTCTGGCACAGACATTCACACTTAAAGACGTGAAGAGAGGCCCGAAGTTAAAAGGGCATTTGTTTAGCAGCTGCTAATCCAGCCTCTCCTAATGAAGCTCTCACCAAGACACCAAAGAAAGCAAGAAAACCAGCCTATGGACAATCCGTAAATCTGCATGAAATTTCTGCTATGTGAAAAATCGACTGAACTCAATTAATTTTTAAAAATGCCTAATTAAAAATATGCAGGGGCCAGTGCTATTCCACCAAACAGAGCAAGACTGCTTGCCTGAAATTAGATGGGGAAACAATTCATCTTGCCCAACTGTTTTCCCCCTACTTTTCTGTAAAAACTAGACAACTTGCCTGTTTTTGGCTCTTGAAGGCAGGTTTGTAGTCTCAGTGCCTTTCCTCTCGGTTCTTTTCCTGCACCCAGTCAGAGGTTAACTCCAGAATGGCAGAAGCAGGGGGAGGAAGGGGCAGGAGGCAGTGGTATGTTGCTGCCCTAGAGGGGAAGTACTCAACATGGACAGAGGAAAAGGCTGACCGACAGGTGTACTTGCTGAGAACTGCGTTCGTCCAGAGCTGAGCTGACTCCCAGGTGAGAGAGAAAATCGAGCTTCAGGCCAGCTGAGTGAGACTAGATATCAGAAAGCCTTCCAGACTTCTGCAATTGGCTGACGGGCTTTGCACATCAACCCGCTTTTGCTCAACTCGGAAGAGTGGATTCAACCTGAGTCGCCGCGAGTGGAACAAGCCAAGAGTAATCCAGGCAGGCTGTTGAGTGCGAAGTGGTGAGATTCGCTGTCATTCTGGGATGAAGGCAGAAGGGGGAAGGTGATAAAATACTGCAGGGCAGGGGAACAGGACTCTCAGCCACTCGAAGAATCCCAATAAAAGAGCAAATGTCTGAATATGATTTAACCCAGATACAGGAAACATTTTTGGCAAACCGCTGAATAGTTTGGCAAGAGGTTAGAAGACACAGCCTTATATAACAGAAGGCAAAAGCCATAAGGACAGAAGGATTTGAAATAAAAGGTGCTGGGCAGGATTAAAAAGTAGCCTTGGTGAGAAAAGGAGGCAAGAGACTGAAGATCCAATTCTGACTTATAATTCTCGTTGGACATAGAAAAATCAAAATGAGATGCCAGGAAAAAAAAATGATATGGAGGGGAAACTTTTCCCTCTCCAGAAGGCAGAGGAAACTAAAATGTGTGAAAATAACAAGAATGAAGATGGTGTGAGGCAGAGAAAAGGCAGGTAATCGGAAATTTTGTGTATCCCCGAGGAAAACACCCCCCAAATTGTGAGCAGCACCCAAAAATGTATTTAAGGAAAACATCTGACCTGATTAAAATCTGTACGTAGGTAGACTGAAAGGCTGACAACATTTCTAAGAAAAAATAAATTAAGAAAAAATAAATAAATGGTAAGAGAAACACACTAGACAAGATGAGGCAAATTGTTTGAAAATGATGTTAAAGAAAAATACTTAAAGTTATTCAAATAGAGAAAAAATAAATGTTTCCTTTGAAATGTATCTATATCAGACTGAGCTCAAACTTCTCTGTGCCTCTGAGGGACTTATAAATGTTGGGTTAAAAAATGCTGCGATTTAGAATTTTATTACAAGCCAAACTGACTTTTATGTGGGAGGGAACCAGAAATATATTGTCAAATATACTAAGGTATGTTTGAAAAATACTTGAAAACAGTGAAGAAGTTAAAACATAGAAATATCATGGCTTAAAAGATTTTGAAGTATGTATCAAAAATGATTTAAGTCTAAATAACTATTATATATTTAGTTACAAATCAAAATTAGAAATATTTCTGGAAGAAAATGCCTTGTTAAAATAATCATTTAAAAAATAATCTACCCTTGGTGCCTTCAGGAGTCTTATGAACAGAATCTGTGGATAAGACAAAAAAAAAAGAAAACCCACAAAAATAAACGGTCTTTGTTACAAAAACACACACACACACATAAATTAAACAGCAAAAAAGCATTAAAAAACCCCAGAAAATGTTAAATTACATATGAACGTGTTCATGATATGATAAGATATTAAGTGTAAAATGAGGGCACAAATCTGTATACACACTATGAACTCTATTTCTTTTTAAGATTATAGACACACCTACATACTCAAATATATACCCAGATATTGCATGGTAAAATTGCAGATTATTTGCAGTTTTATTATAGTTTCCTATATGTTTTTCTACAATAAACACGTATTATATTTGTATCCCTCCCAAAATAAGCCAGAATAGGTTTTTAAGAACATTGGCAATGAGGAATATTAAGAATTGACTAAAGTAAAAAAAAAACAAAGAGCTCTCCAACCCTGTTTCTACTCTTGGGTCTAAAGAGAGGGCAAGAAGACCATCCTGTGCCTGACGTTTTGCCCATGACTGCAGTGAGTTCAGACTCCAGAGTGAGCACAATCAATGCTTATTTCTTCTGAGCTCCTAGGGATAAAAATTCAGATTGGAAATTCACTTGCAAAGCACTACTCATTATTTGTAACGCATATTTTACAAACAAATGGACAGTTTATTAACTGTGTTTAGTTGCTTCACACAATACTACGTAGGCCTGGGTTTTACTGTTTGAATGTTTTTTTCAGGAAGCCCACTGTTTTAGGATTCCCGTGGCACACTGTTTTGTGTTTTAAATCCCGTGCTTTGGCGAAAGCGTCAGATTCCATTAAGGAACATTGAGTCTGTTGTCAGGAATAATCTTCCTCAGGGATTCGTGATCAGCACACTTACACTTCGAATGGAGATGGTTGTGATATTTGTGGTACCATTCAGTCTTTCCTATCCAAAGAACCTAATAGTGATAATGTGACTTTTTCTCTCCTTACATAAACAGATCCAAGTTAACAGTGTCCTAGATTTCATTGGCTTGTAGGCAGTTCAGTATTTGCACTTATTAGAAACAATTGGATATTTCAAGATAAGTCAGGAAATTCTCAGACGCAATATAAGCTGTGAGACTATATCCAAAATTTTGGTTTGCATTTTTCCAGACCTGTGGGCTTATGTTAATGTAACTAATCTGTGCATATGAAATATCAATTTTCATACCAGTGTAGAACAATAACTCTTCTGATCAGATTTAAAAGTCAGCAACACTGAAGTCAGTCCTGCTGACTTGCCCAACCCATTTATTTTCCAGGGGTTATTGAGAACTAAAACAACCCCCTCATACATTGAATCTCTTTCCCACTCTTGAGGAAAAAAAAAAACTGAAAATAAATCTGTGTTAGCTTATATGTGGAAACAAAAATAACTAGAAAACTTGTAAAAACAGAGATTAGAATGATGGTTATCGGGGCTGAGGATGGGGGACCTGGGGAGATATGGTTTAAGTGTACAAACTTAGAACTAGCAGATAAATTCTAGAGATCGAACGCACAGTGTAGTGATTCTAGTCGACGTGCTGTGTTATAAACTTCAAAGTTGCTGAGAGACTAGACCTCGATTGCTCTCAACATACACCAAACAGGTAAAGATGTCACAAGGTAACCGTTGTGTTAGCTGATGCTACTGTAGTAGTCACATCACAATACATACGTGCACCAAGCCAACACGTTGTACACCGTGAACTTACATACTGTCATATCATACCTCCATTTTTTTAAAAAGCCTGTGTATTTGTATCTTTAAAATCTATTTGCCAAAACATAGATAATGCTTTTCAGTATAAATAGAGAGAGAGACAGAGGGGGGATTATTAAATTGAGTAGGGAGGTATCAAACTTCCATGGACCCTTGGTCCCACTGGCCCACTTGCAAATGTGACAGCATGTTCACAGGAAGCTGATTCTGCTGCAGGTGAAGGGAAGGAAATGATAAGCTACTTAAATGAAAGTCAGTAATGCTGCATACATTATCAATATCTTAACAACCATAATGATTTATTTTCAAGGGTGCTGGTTGGCTAGGGCTCCGCTGTGTGTGACCGAGCTCCTTCTTGAGTCTGTAGCTGGGAATCTTTCTTTCTTCCTCTCTTTCTCTCTCTCTTTCTTTCTTACTTTTCAATTGCAGTTTATATTCAATGTTATTCTGTGTTAGTTTCAGATGTACAGCAAACTGGTTAGAAAATCATGTACTTTAGAGTGGTCCCCCTGGTGCCTCAAGCACCCACCTGGCCCCATACAGAGTCATCACGATGTTAGTGGCCACATCCCCTGCTGTAATCTGCATCTCTGTGACCATTCTGTAGCGACCAATCTGTACTGCTTCATCCCTTCACCTGTGTCACCAGCCTCCCCAATGCCCCTCCCCTCTGTCAACTGTCAGTCTGTTCTCTGTATCTATGTATTTTGTTTGTTTGCTTATTTGTTCTTTAGGTTCCACATATAAGTGAGATCATATGGTGTTTGTCTTTCTCTGACTGATTTATTTCACTGAGAATAAGACCCAGGGCACAGTGGGGCAGCTCTGCTTTACTGCAGGCCTGTGCAAGCTCAGCGGGCTAGGGAGGTGAGTCCTTCTGACTGCATAGCAGAGGACCGAGAGGGTTTGCTGCATCAAGCAAATAATGTCTCAAGCCTCTGCCAATAGCCAAATAGACAGAGAGAATCACAAGGTCAAACCCAAAGCCAGCCAGAGGAAGGGAAGCATATTCTCCCGAAGCGGATAGCAGGGGAAGTAGAATGTTTTGTACAATATTAAAATCTCTCACACTTTGGTAGAAAGAAACCTGTTTCTGGCCACCACAAAGTAGCTTCTATGAGACTAAGTCTCTCACTGGGAGTTACTGTAAAACTAGATGAAATATAAAAACAGCTGTTTGAAAACATCTGTAAACAACTAAGGCAGCCAGGACTCAACAAGTCCCAGAGACAAGTGAAGCACACTGAGCTGAGCACCACGTTCACCTTCACCTTCTCTCCTTGGGAGCACATGCGCATTGGCAGCCTCATGGAGAGCAGGGTGTGGGCTTGCCTGGCAGCTGTGCCTGGGCTGGACAGACAGAGATCTGAGATCGCTGCATCCAAGGCCTCCAGTTCTTATGGAATCACATCTCAGAGAGAAGGAAATGGAGCTTCAGACACTTGAACTTAAAATTCTGTATGAGTTTTTTTCTCAAGGTTTTTGTTGATGTTTAATATATGCATAGATGGGGAAAGGAACTCCTGGGAGGTCCAGGAACTAAGTGAAGATGTGGCAGTGTTGGGCAGACAGAAGTAAGGAGTGGGAGCTTAGGGTGTGCCAGGGGAAGGAGCTTCAGTAAATACTTAAAGTCTTGAGTCCTCTGGTAAAAACAACTAGAAAGCCCATAAATATTTGGAAATTAGGCAATACATTCTAAATGACCCATGGGTTGAAGATGATGTCAAACAGGAATTAGAATATCAATGAGTAAGAAAATATTTGAAATGAATGGTAATGAAAAATAATACATAACTTGTGAGATGTTGTTAAGCAGGTTATAGAGGAAAATATAAATGCTTATGTTAAAACAGAAGAAATGTTCAAAGGAATTAACCATCAATTCATCAAATGGGCAAGGACAAGGATAGCGACTCAGACCCAAAGAAAGAATAATTAAATAATAAAGCTAACGGAAAATATCAGTGAAATAGAAAAAATAATTTAGAGAAAATCAATAAAGTCAAAAGTTGGTTCTTTGAACAACCCAGTAAGATTAATAAACTACTAGGAAGATTGATATCATCAAACCCCCCCACAAATTACCAGCATAACCATAGATCCTACAGAGACTAAGGAGGTTAGTAAAAAGATATATAATGAGCAACTTACGATAAGATTTGGAGAGTTGTGGTTAAATGGACAAAATCTTTCACAAGAAAAGAATAATTTACTAAAACCAAAGGAGAAGAAACAGGAATTCTAAATTGTGTATTACCTAATAAATATGGAATCCGTAATTATAAACCTTTCTGCATATACACACAAAGACA